>JAGDQP010051487.1:0-14006 GCA_022664845.1 Lepisma saccharinum | reverse complement strand
CCACACTTGCTAACACTGTTTACTGACTAATTTTCGAGTAAGCGCCGACTGCAGTCTTGTACTGAATTTGAGGGAGTCTAAATATATTCTAATCAGTTTCCAATTCATTAACATAATCGTCGGCTGAGAATTATAAGGTTCTAACTAACATTAAAAGCCTATGTAATATGTAGTAAGAACCTTCTCAGTCAACGTAATGTTGTTGTACGCCCTCCGAAACCTGACGCAATATAAACGCATGAAACTCATTCACCTTCAAATACAATACCGCTTTTGGTGATTTTTCGCTATCATGGAAGTCTTTTTTTTTTTTTTTTAATATAACTTAATCATCTATTTACATTTATGGGCTGAACAGACATCCTTCGTCCAGCAATGTTTCGGAATAAGGAATAGCAAAGATAGCGGTTAGTAGTCACGGTACCACACCATGACAAACCTGTCGACGAACTGAATTTGCATATGACCCTAGTTTCAATCCGAAATCCGTGACCTTAGCCAACGGACTACTTACGTACAGTATTAAAACTACGATAACAGTGTCATCTGCATCCAACAAATACTACATTGTTTCTCCTTGTATCATTTAAGTTTCACAATCGTCAACTTTCAGTTTCTTTCCCAAAACCCAGATGCCATTCACCTTTCGTCAGTCTCCTCTCGAGTCGGGTCTGTGAGCAATCTGGGTAAAGAAAACACACAAAGACTCCCGTTTTATGTTATTTGCTTTTCTTGCGTTCTCGCTTCGAACGGCTTGTGTATGAAGTTGCATCCCTCTGAGTAAGATCCCCAGCCGAAATTCTTCACAATCTCGTCGAGCTAAATCGAAACAAAAATCTCCAAGAAACCCTTGTTCCTTTTATAAACTGAAATGAAGCAATAGATGCAGTACATGCATACTAAACAACTGATCTGAATCGGAACGAGTTGTTACATTTGAGTTTCACGGAAAATGTGTAATGTAAATCAGGGAAAGCTTACTAAAAAATAAAAAAAAAAAAAACTGAGGGTAGCTCTTACCCAAGAGCACTGTGTGAAAACATCACATCAGAGAACGTGAGTACATCAGTATTCCTTAACCTTTTCATGCCGAACGGCTCAAGATTATTTTACCGACAAGTCGGTTGGTAAAGCGTTGGCTACGCATTCAGGAGATCCTGGTTTCTGTATCAGCGGCGGACCATCCTAAGTCTTTCCCCAGCCATACCAAGCAAATGAGTACCGGGATGGTACTCAACTTACGTCCTGTCCTTTTCCCTACCCGATGACGGCATCAGTTTCCCTACCCTATCCCGGCCTTAGCTATAAATGCATAAAGGGTATAAAATTGAAATTTATGAGCGACTCGACCTTCATCTTCGGACAGAGAACCTTGGGAAAACGTCAGGCTGGGTGGCAAGCTAGTATCAGTAATGATCCGTACTATGCGACCTTCATTAATAGGAAAGTACTAGCACCTCAATTACACATGTATGAAGCCCCTTTCACATACTGCGAACCCGGTTGTTTGGCTTCAGACAATTCCACTGAGGGAGATTTAAGAAAAAAAAAAAAAATAAATCTACGATTGCAGTAAACATGATTTCACTGCTCGCTCTAGTAGTTCGTGGATACTAAGATTATACCGTCAATGCACAGGATATTCTATCCTCGTAGCAATGATAGAACAATCAGGACACCAGCAAAAATCAGGGCTTCGAAAACATACGTGCCGCTGTTGGTATTATCAATTAGTTATCCTGTTTCCCAGATGCAATCAATATGTAAACACTCGCTCATTTAACTATTCAAAACACGGCATGTTAACGAATCTAAATGGAGTAAGTTTTATGTTATCACACTAATTTTACACGCTTATCAGAATCCTAGAATAATAAATTTATAACCTTCGTATTAAGTGACTGACTTATCTTTTTGTCTGTTAGATTAAGACATGTCACATTTGATGGAATAACAAAAAGTAACAAAGCGTTGGATTTGTCTCAGTATGACATTAATAAATAAAATTAAAAAAAGTAGTTCACACGATAAGCGTTTATAGTTTAAGGGACTATTGGATGATGTTCCGATTCAAAACGAATCTCCAGTTTTACGGTGAAAATATATTACACCAGGATTAGGGGATATATAGTGCACGCAACAGTTTTCGTAACGTTATTTATGTCGAGAGCTGAATTCAAGTGAGATCAACAAAACTGAAGTCGCACAGCTAATTGAATTTATGCAAGAATATACAGTTCTTTGAACGTGAATACTGCAGTAAAGAAACCATTAATCCCAGATGGTTCATTATACAAATTCTTATTACTTCACACACCATCGAACATCTCAATCAAACTATATTATCGACCTTCTTGCGTATTTCATTTATTTGCATTGCACAAACAGGAACAGGTCCGATACGAAGACCTGTTACATTATAGTCGATACCCGACAATATTGTACAGTTCTTAGTTACTCTATGGCTTACGGAACTCGCAAGTTCATCGACGCAATATCATCATTTTCATGTAACAAGATGTGAAGCAACCGAGGTCACGTTGCAATACAAATTTTAAAACGTAATGGTAGAGTTTAAACTGTATAAAGATATTTCCAACAAACTATATAAACTTGAATTTCAAATCTAACTTCCTAATCATCTACTTACAATCACTTCTCACTGTAAACTGATTGATATTCCTTCACGAAAACATTCCTATGTAAGCTCTAGAAGTATACGTAAACCTTATCTTCATACGCATTGTTTTCATATCACTGTAAAACGTAGCTTGGAGTAACGGCATATTATAAGCATACATGACTATTGTGTTTAGGCAAATTCTTTGATCCCATAATGATATATGGAGCAAGAATCTTCAAGCTTGATAACTATTGGTTTTATGAAGCTCGCTTACTTAAGTCGTTCTGAATTCTTCGAACAATGACAAACTTCCATTCCGAAACAAACTCAAGCAACGGTTAACTCACTATATTACTGCAGAATCTGGGCGTTGCCTGAAATATACACGCAAGACATGTCAACGCTTCCACGGTGATGTCCAGCACAAAATAACAAAAACTACTCAAAGGATATGTAATTGCTCTACTTCAATTTATAATACACAGGATCAAAACTGTAATGTATTAGGAAAAATTAGCAAGGTTTTGCAGAGGAAAATTTGCGGACTACCATTTGATACACATCAGCAACTTTATTCACGGGTACAGACCGTGAACATACATGCTGCTCCCAATTAGGAGATTCTGAATCTTGAATTCATGCAAGAGTAATTCAAAGTAGTACTCTTAACGCCAGATTACGCAAATTTTTAGAATACTTGAAACAGACGGGTGTCACTTATCTTCTCTCCGCTGATTTTTTATTATGAACGGTTTCAACTCTTTCTAGATTTTCCACAAGGTAGTTGGTTTGGGAACACTCTAATAACACAAGTTAGTCTAATAAGGAACACTCGCCAGGTGTCAGATGAAATTTCGTATGTAGGTACAATGCCTGGTTACACCTTCACAGCCAAAATTATGTGATGTCGTCGTCAAATAGCAGAGGAACCCGAGAAAGATGGAACGTAGAGAGCAAGTAAATCGAATCGACAAGAGATGGCGGTCACTGTCGTCATAATATTCAGCATGTATCACCTCCTGTCCAGTATTATTTGCTTTCAATATATATGTAACCGTTTATAAAAGAAAAGGAGTTTTCCGTACTCTGTATTGCATTTACTTGCTCTCAACATTCCCGCTTTCTCGGGTTCTCCTGGCGTTATTTGTTGACGACAGCACCTATAATTTTGGCTGTGAAGGTAGGCACTGTACCTACATACGAATTTATCAATCGGGCTCTGACACCTGGCGAGTGTTCCCTGTGAGAATAATTAATTAAAAATGACTACAGTATCTTCCGACGAAAAAGTACTCCAGATATCTAAACGGTTTTTGATTAGGCATTTTCTTTTTAATTGTATCTGTTTAGAATCAGATACAACAGAAATTAATGTGTATAGTTTTCTTCGTCATTAGAAGTAACTCGTTGGAAACGCTTTATAGAATTTCCGGAAGTTGTCAATAGTTAGAGACTGCAGGCATGGTGCTTGAAGACGATCCAACTAACCCATTCATTCGAACAGCAATTGCAACCAGAACTATTATTACTCGGACAGCTAACGTATTTCATTAATTATTTTACCACACCATGCATACGAAGTGAGAACTAAAACACCAATTAGAAAACCTTCGCTGCATCTCGAATGAATTGACCATGTCAATACTCTGCCTACAGATACGTACTAACTACTAAATATACTTAAATACATATTTAACATCCACACTCCGGTCCGTCAAATCAACCTCTGTAAAACCTGCTACAGGTATCTTAAAACAGGGTAGGAAATTGGACGCAAAGGGGTAACTGATCTTTCAAAAATTATGATCTTGCGAAACATCGTGGTCATGTCAAAAGGAGAGGGGAAGACTGCACGTGTTAGCGAAGTTATATTTGGAACTTGCCACACATTCTAGGAAGAACACGAAGACTCCCTCCTCTATCTAGAACCACGGTCTATGCTACAATCAGTACCATGTTCCTCAATACCTCCCCTAAAATTGGTAACATACGGTGAGCAAACTGTGTCCTGCCGACGCACGTAAACAGATGTTCCAATTTTTTCACGTCAGCACAGCTGATAAACTTACGCTCCGAGAATTGCAGAGGTGCCAAAACTTTCTTTCTTATCCTAGGCGACGGAGACGTCACAGCAAGAAACCATTATACAAGTCAACGAATTTACGAATGTCTGTCGCTACATCATCTTCTGTACCTGTCATACTACATCCACATTTGGATAAAGTTTTCCAATAAGAACTACACAGAAAGGAGTACAATTTCAGCACCACAGGGACAAGAATAGGAAAGCTGTAATGCACACTTAGCGTAATTATCAATAGTAAGGATTCGAAGAGACTACGAACATTTTGTAGGGACTGATCGATGAAGTACGGTAGTTCATCACTACACGGATACCGCTACATCCAGTTATTTTATACTGGATTGATCAGAAGGTAAATAAGAATCGAAAACAGTTAACAGTACACAATTCGATTAATCTGAATTCTATTTGTGGCCTTTAGGCATGTAAGGCTCAGGCCGGGATAGGGAGGGAAAGGATTCGGGAAGGTGTCGGTCAGGGCCTATGTTGAAGGTACCATCCCGGAATTTGCCTGGTGTGACTGAGGGGAAAACCTCCGTAAGGATGGTCGGCCTTTGGACCGAACCCACGATCTCCCGAATGCTACGCCAACGATCTACCACTCAGCTACGGCGGCTCTGTGCACAATTTATTGTACGAGCAGATTATTGAAGAGTGGCTCTAATAGTGCTCTTGTGGTGAAGAATTGAGTTTAAAAAAGGAAGAACAATATTTGTAAGACCTATAATATATGTAAGAATCGGTCCAAATACATTGCTTGGTCCTATTGGGAGTTTATAAATGGTGATGATGTTTGTTTATGAAAATAAAAATCTTAAAATACACTCAAGTTGGAAAAATAAATGTCCTTAGTGCCTTACGTCAAGTCTTCAATTCAGTCATTAGATATACATTTTAAATTCCCTCGGTTGACAAAGCGAGCGTACTAACATCTCTCAGCAAAGCCAAGGTCAAGGCTTTGTTGTGGCACGTGGTCACAGCAACTACTCTTAGACTCAGCAAGCAGTACGTCTAGTACTGTGCAGTGATAAAGACTACAGTTTCAAAGAAAAAAATCGTGATATGGGGGGGGGGTGTATTTAAGAGGCATCAGTACCTACGTTGCGTGTGTGTGTTCATATTTCTAATGATACTGGACAAATGAGCAAAAATGAAATTTTGGAAAGCGCCCCAATAATAATAATGCACGTGAATATGTATCAAAGCAATTACGGGTATTTAAATTCTTAGCTAAAATAAACAATGTAAAAATCTCAGGTACACATTCACATGTATTATTGGGACCACTTTCCAAACCTTCATTATTGCTTATTTGTACAGTATCTTTAAAAATATGAAAACACATGCGCAGCGTAAGTACTGAGGCCTCTTAAACCTCTTCGGAAGAAAAACTTTTTGTAGTGGCAGTTTTGTTGAAAACGACCCTCGATTAGTTAATGAGAACAGAGTGACTCAAAGTTGCTCTTCCTAACAAAGCATAAATCTGACGAAGTTCCACAATTATTTTGCTGACACTCGCATGCAGTTAAATATGGATCTGAGTGTCCACAGGCTCAACGAGACGAGCGTGAGCCACAGTGCAATTTATCGGCTTCAGCATTGCAATTTCTACAGCTGGCACCGAACATTCCAAAATGTTTCAATAATGTGAAAATTAAAGGGTGTGAGGCAAGAACATGGTAACCCACAATGTTAAACTTTTAAGAAATTCGATTTTTACTGCTGCACAAGTCATTTTCATTGGCTGAAAGCTGATTTTTCACGTAAAGCTATACATAAAGGCTTAAAATAATTGTACCAAATCAAAATAACGAATTTCTATTTTTCATGCTGCTGTGTGGGTTACCATGTTTTATTATTTATACCATAATATTCGCTACGTAAGTCACTCAAGAATAAATCTTTTCACTGAACTCGCTGTAAGAAATGTTTAATTTACAAATTCTTTTCCTTTTTAGTGGCAAGCTGGTATACTGCTCCTCGTTTCCCGCCATCTTAATTATTGGTTACCAACTTATGAATCCCAAAATGTTACAATAGGCTTACCATAAGTAAATATTGCTACCATCTCTGGAGCACAATTTGAAGTCGAACAACATTAAACGACGCGGTATGATTCCTTTCCATCGGCTGCTGAATAACTAAAAAAATAAACATTTGTGGGTTACCATGTTTTTGCCTCACACCCTTCAATTCATACCCGGAATCAGGCTGGTCCTATTTTTGCCGGTTAGGTGTATAAGCAATTCAACTCTAAAATGTAGTTCCGATACATACTGATGATTGACATTCATATCTTGTTACCATATACTTACGCATTCCTGCAAGGAAATTTGTCTTCTTTTTTTTTTTTTAAGATACGTTTGACATACTTATGAACATAACCTGAATAAAAAAATATGAAGAAACGGCACGTCAGAACGCTGCACGAAATATTAGAACATTAGTAGTAACTGGCTACTGCGAATTAATTTTTACAGGTGACACGATACTTCCTGTTAATATACAGGGCGTTTCGTTAATACATGCCATTCCCTATGGTTAAATTAATGCCATTTTTAAAAAAACTAAAAACTCAGTTTCAGACCTAGAGGTGCTCAAAGTTAGCACGGCATGATCAGCTAATAACGAAGCTCGGCTTAGATCTCAAGTCGAAATAGATACGAAAGAATGTTATCTAAATAAACTTTATGATTAGGAAGTGCAGCAGTCGAGACATATGTTTGTCAACTCAATCACATTTAAACTTGTGAGGCACTGTTCAATCGTATTCGCCGGCCAAATAATCTTGCCAAATCAAAACGGCTTACGTCATTATTAGTCGAGATATGTCATCTGATGACACGCGTTAACTCTGAGCGTTCTAACTCCAAAGCAAAGTTTTTCTGACAATTTTTTTTTTTTAAAGGTAACTTGTTTGGGGTAAATACTGAAACAGAAAAATTAACAGCCGCCGTGACAGGGATTTAAACCCGAATCTCCCAGTTTCCGGTCGAGTTTCAGGTGGCTGTCAAGTTTTCTGAGTTAATTTCAAAGATTGACAATTTTCATCCTTTTATAAGAGGTAATTTATTCCTGAAGTATAGCCGTGTATTACGAAAAACATCCTGTATTCATGACTGATCGATGTGTTTGCATAAAAAAGGTCCCGCTCGATTAGTTCACAAAAGCATATCACTGTTAAAAAAGTTCACAGCATTGGCTGGGTGTTATTTTTTCCGTTACTGTTAATTTAAGAAGCAATGGAGTTGGATGTGCATTTTCATGTGTCACAACATCTTTTCCACCAACTACAACGCGCAAAATAGAATAGAAAGAATACCTAGATACGGTACAAATGACTTTCCATGATTATTACGACAAAATACTGCAAGTTAACAAGACGAACGACGACAGAGAACCGAACTTTGGTACAGCTAGGGATAAGAATTGTTGAATGTCTGACATTTCAAAACGAATATATTGAAACATCGTATAAATTTGCTGACTTACAAACGTATTAACCATCACTTTCGGAAAAAAATATTGTCCTGATGTGTAGCTAAATGAAGGTGATATTTAAAATAAAGTAGTTTAAAATGCCCAAAACTGTACCAAGTTGCATAGTCCCATCGTTCTATCTGAGAAAAATATTTCTGTAACGCAATGGAAACTATTAAGGGACCTTGCGCCCGCCCCTACTTCAATATTAATTTTTCAAAATCTAAAAATACTATAAAAAATTTAGAACAGTTCCCTAGTACTTACAAATTACTGTGAAATACAACGGTCAGAGAATCGAGATATCGTCTGTTGAGTAATCAGCCTTCAAATGAATTATAATGTCATATTCTACGGTAATGCGCAACTCAACAGTTGCTAACATCTCGAAATACGCATCATAATATTAGGTAGTGTCTTGTGAGTACTAGGAAACTTGGGGGGGGGGGGGCGCACGCAAGACGGCCTCTTGATTGTAAATTTAACTTTCCATACTAGACGTCACACACGAAATAGAGATCTTCGCGAATGTGAAATATTTTTTAAGACATGTGACAATACTTTTGTTCACAACTGTACAATAAACAATATATCTGTTTCAGGAACTAATAATTTACGGCAACTATTCAGTCAATGTTATTTTACATTCTTGAGCTCCATATGTATTTCTTAAGTTACTTACCCGTTTGACCTTCTCAATGTCTACCTTCGCATGAACCACAACTTGACTGCAATGGATTATGCTCTTCTTGATTCTAATTTTCTTCAAACGTTTGAAGACCTTTAAGCACATCCCAAATAAAATCTCGAAGTAACCAGGAACTCAACTAATTTCAACAATTTTAGTGTGGTTGTAGTAGTGGTAGAAAGAATTGTAACTTGATAGAAGCAGGTCACTTGGAAATTTGACGAGTTTCCACTTACTGCGACAACGCCAACGTTTTAGTTTACCTATGGCTACGATTATTTAGTACGTGTGAGAGAAAACTATTATTTATAAAAATTTATTCCCACAAAAAGTGGGCCACGAATTTCTGTTCTGACCGAGTTCGAAGGAATCAAAACCGTTCACAATAGACTGCAGGACACCTAGAAACCACCGTTGTACTATCGAAGCTACGAAGAGGGTAGAGATCAGAAATAAGAGAAAGTATATGAAATACTGGAGCTCATCTAGGCGAACTTGTGAATGTGTTTGCATGTGCTAATTTATATGATATAATTAGAATTCAAATCTCTCCAATTTTAAGTTTGAACCTTTCACGTTCGCACTTAGTCACATATTGGAAATAGACTGGCAAGTCCTTCATATCGGTGACACAAAAGCAAAATATAAAGTACAGTTCACGGGAAAACTGCATCGAGTCATATTTTCCACATTTATTGTCTAATCACTTACAAGACTGTAATTTACAAGTGACATAGTGAACCGGTGGTGGTTTGCAATTGCATTTCATTGGATGAAGACTACGTCCTAAGGACGGGACCTACAATTTAACGTGGACTCCGAAACACTTACGTCCCGAGAATCGAACCCTGGACCTCTTGATTACAAGGCAGCGAACGTTACCGCCCACCCACAGAGGACACTAGAATCTGGTCTACACAGGTGTTTAATTTTGCCAGTTTGAGATAACTGCACGGAGATATTCATTGTACACTTCTTGGTGGTGACGGGGCATTTGAACGTATCCCATGCATAAACTAGGAATCAATTTGTACAATTTTTATAGTGTTAAAAGAATCTGACACACAATACCATATTTTAAGCCCGTTCATATCCCACGAATATTTCGGAAGCCAATAAATATCTTTGCTGAGGGGAAATCAAATCGCCCGCTGCCATAAACAGTATTTGTACCAACAAATTTACGTCACCAAGAAAATCTGGCAGTAATAAAAAGAAAAATGCAAAACCAGAGATTGGACAAATTAGGTAAACCAAGGTTCTATTGTAAAGAGACTGACAACCAGAAGTGGTCCAGAAAAGCATTTGATCAGACAATTACGGTTAGGCACTCAGTGGTAAGCCGCTAATGGATATAGATATTTCATCCATTTTAAAATGCTGTTTAAGTTAGGATGTGGAAACTAACATTTCTGGTAAACACAGCACATGGGGAAAATGTTGAGATGTTTGGTACATACATGTTTTGGTTATCAGACCTCAAATAATTAATTTCTTCCAAAAAGTACCAGCTGGAAACATGGAGCTGACGTTATCAGTATTAATTTACATTGCTTGAACAGCGGAACAACTTCGAAAAAGTGCCGCAACACTTGTTTTTATCAGAAATTTGCGTTAAGTGCAGCGGCACGAGACTTGATAAGTCACAATAGATGTTGGAAAGCAAAGTAATAAAAAAAAAAAGTTTCAGAAAGTATTTACAGTCCTTTTAATAGAAAATAAGAATCACTCTCCAGGACGAGTAAAGTCATTTAGTTAACGTTGTGGTTACTGAAAACTTGGCACGGGACCAAATCTCACATGAGCTCGTCATTGCTGATTCAGGCAGCATTATGTCACCCTGTGAAGTTCTCTTCCGCTCTTCAGAAAAGCGTATTCAAAAGACATAAATGTTACGTGCTTATTCACGCCACAGTGTTGCTTTGTTATTCCTCAATCTTTGATGCTGCGTGACAAAAATAATAACTGCATATACAAAAGCATATTAAATGGTTAGAGAAAAAATTACATTGCCAGTGTATCAATTGCATTGGTATTGTGCACTGTACTAACAAAGAAACATGCCACAATACTCCATATTTGACCGAATTAGAAGATAGGCCTATACTGGTGCATGTAAATCACAGCGGCAAAGCCAGTAAGTTTCATAAAAATGACAGCACGAATGCATCGCTACTTGATCCAAGTCCTATTTTCTTTATTGTGTATATACATCAGATTGTATTCCTTGAATATCGAGAAACGACAGCAACGCGAGTTCACTTTTCGCACAGAAATAAGGTCATTTAGATCGGCCATTGTGCAACTGCTGCTAATTTGCATTTACGGTATAATATACGAGGTACATCCAGAAAGTAATATGTTTACAAGCCAAGTTCTTTGAGAATCTGCCTTGGCGAAGTTGTGCGAGTCGGCGCACATTCAGCAATGGTCGTGAAGATATTGTTGTTACCACCAGGTGTGAGATAAGACTAAACCTGTTGAAATCAATTCTGCGACGCTCATGGAGATACCGCAGTACGGGGGGCGATTTGAGACAATGGTGCCGCATATTCAAAGATTGAGGGACAAGTGGCTGGGAGACCTGTGTTAAATTACGAATTGGTTCTGCAGGTTGACAAAAGTATTAGAGAGAACTGCCGACTCACAATTTATGTCTTCGGTAAGTTTCTGCAGATCCTTCTCATAGTTCATGAAATGTTCACCGAAACAGTCCACTGGAAAGTTCAATGGCTATGTTGCTGGCGGAGTCCTCAATTGCTGCACGTCTTGAATTGCTGTTGTTTCATACTAATACGGCATTGTTGCCAAACATGACAGTTACTCACGATACTTCACGTTCTACATTAAGCCCTGCCGCACACTAGGCGGTTCAGCCACCGCGATTCAATCGCAGAAAAGAATTAACCCATGCTTGCTTATGAAGCACCGCATACTTGGCGATTTGATCGAAGCAACACGATTTACCCGCAGAGAAATGAAATGTCTGCGATTCCGACGGCGATCTGGGGGAGAAGCAAAAAAATAAATCCATGTATTACAAAGCACCACACACACTAGGCGGTTTAGTCGCGCGATTTTGAATAGGGTTGACACTTGTTTTCATTGCCAATCTCTTTGTCACGACATGAGAAACTGAGCAAGGAAAAAAAAAATCAGGCATAGGCCCATAATTTATCGTTGTTTTAAATTGATTTAGAAATACTTCCCACAGTTTGATCAATACCGAGTGGCAAAGATCTTTTGCTTCTGTTTGATTCATTTTGTGATCAGGTGTCAGAACTGAGAAAGAACTCTTCGCCTAGCGTAACAAAGCAGTTTTTCTTTCTTTCTCTCTCTCTCTCTCTCTGTATATATGTCTGATACTGTTTGAATGCATCCACGCATCAACATTTTTACAATTTTATCTTTGGTTGTGATTCGTTTCGGACACAATGAATGCTATTTTGTAAATTCTATACTTAAATGATTATATAACTTATAACTTACGGGAATAAAATTCTTAGATGTTGGGGAAGAAATACTGGGTTATTTCTTAACTCGCCGTGCAAGCAATTAAATTGCCCAAATGTTACTCTTATTTAGGATGAACTCATTTGCTTCTCCGTCTTCGGAGCCTCCTTTTTCTTATAACTAATGCTATGATGCATAGCATTTGTGTGGTGCTAACCATCTTGTTTCTGCCAACACTGAGAGCGAACTGAACATCGAACAGGTGTAGTATAAATCGAGCGACCAAATCGCGGCGCCTGAACCGCCTAGTGTGCGGCAGGGCTAAAACTGAAGTTATGACCCGATCAATCCTTGTAGTTACTGTACTGAACCGCAAGTTAAGTCATTGTTGACAATTTCCGGCTATAGGGTGTCTGAAAAGTTTGTTCACTGAAAGTAACACCATGTCAAACTTGATCCTACAGGTGGTATTCCAAGTTGACCCACATGTCTGCTTCTGTACGCTGGCGAAGACCAGCATATAATTATGCTGAAATTTGTTTTTGTTGGTAGTTTTTAAAGCATGAATATATCCTGAAGTGTGCGGATTACCTGCAAGGTTGTTTTTAATGCTCAGAGAAAAAAAGGCAGGCGGTGACAGATCAGGTGACCAGGAAGTACAGATTAGATTTTCGACAATTTTTTAGAAACTAGTGATGCGGCAACTGTGCAGACAAAATATGACGGTTATCAAACACAGAGCATTTTCAAGTGGTGCATGTCGTCAAATTCAAAGATACATACCAGACTCGATTAAATTATTATTGTATTAAAGTAGTTTCGGACACACTAACTTCACAAGTCATGCCTCCACGTGGTCTACCAATTTCGCTTTATTTTCTAAATCAGTTCCATAGTGTTGGGAAGCAATCCTTTATTAGCTGAGACCCAAGATTAAATTTCTCTAGCAAGTGACTGACTTTCGTACAAAGTTATTGATTCGAAGGAACACGAACGGGACTAGTGCCAAAATCTTTTCTAAACAACGTTTCGCTTATCATTGAATAAGGAACAAAAGTTACGCCTTGAGGAATGTTAACTTAGACAAATGTTCTTGCTCTCTGTTGACAATGAACCTACAAATACATGGGAGCAGAAGCTTCAGTAAACGGCTCTTGTTCACGCTTGACGCAACTTTAAATCCATCTCCCACTTGACAAACGAATCTGTCTGAAACACAGCTTAAATTATGTAAAGCCATTTCTCACTGTCAAAGTTTGTCTACAGTACTAATGCTTGTCAATCCTCGCTTGCTTCAAACTTCCAAGAAACTGCCTGGAAACCAATTTGCTTGAGAAAATTACAACTTACATACAAATAAAACATATGGGCGTGTGCCGTAGAAAAGAATTATGTAACTACATAAAATTAGGTTACAATATTTTTATTATTTTTCGTCTAGAGAAATTAACGATGAGGATCCATTTAAACGATTTCACATCATTTACGAATATGGTCGAGATTTCATAGATATAACTGACTAGTGTATGACACGATAAATGTGCAACAACAACTAAGATGTACTTGGAAGCAATGCAAACAGCAGCCAGATTTACAATAGGAATAAAAATACTTCAAAGCTTGTCACAATCGACCTTGAAAGTACATGTAAATGTTGGCTTTGCATAATGCGTGAAGTG
>JAGDQP010051486.1:0-11587 GCA_022664845.1 Lepisma saccharinum | reverse complement strand
ACGCAGTTTTCTGGTTCTCCTGAAAATTGTCTTTTTTTGGACTTGTCTCCTAATTATATCCATTTCGTAACGCGAATATTGCAAGTTTCATAGTAATACATAAGGTCTAAACACTCGAACAGGACCGTTATTTTCAATTTTTGGTAATATATCTATAATTGGTACGTGGTAACATTACCAAATAATTCGTATAGTATGTGCAATATTATTTATGAATAACGTCATTTGTATTAGTTCCAACATTACAAATTGAAATCAGTGAACACCCTTATCTACTTGTTACTTAGCATTAATTTCAATAAAAACTACTTTTTCCAATTAAGGTAGACAATTTTACCATGAAATTTTGGCTAATATTTAAAAGTAAAAAGATATTATTTGTCAAAAAATAAATTTAAAAAAATGTATGCAATCTGGGATACAAAAATACAAGGGGGTTGTCCACATCCAATCCCTAACATTTACTGCTAATACACCCAGGTGTTAATTCCAAGCGCCTCGGGAGAGCAATAGAAAACCTGAAATGTACTTGTATCAGATGAACTCATCCTTTGGCCTAGTTCTCAACTTCTCGTCTCCCCTAAAAAATTATCAAATGTGATTATCATAAGATACAAAGTAGTCGTAGAAAAATGTCCACAATTCTAGGTCAAATGGCAATTCTTCTTTCGCCTAGTATTATTATTATTATTATTATTATTATTATTATTATTATTATTATTATTAAGACAGTAGATTTTTCAAAACAACAAAAATAATAATTTCGAAAAGAAATGAGCATATTATAAAGAATATGACCACTTTGAATTAAGAAACCTTTTATTGCAAGTTGTTGCAAGTATAATCTTTGCCTGTCAATAAATATCTAACAACAATTGAAAGGTTTCATAAAAAATGAGTCTATTTAAAAACATGGCATTGTTTTTGCTATAGTATGAAACAGGAATAGAGAAAATAGTGAACAGAATATCTGCTGAAGGCATCATCCCGGCATTCATCTGGTGGGCTGAGGGAAATCCAGGTAAACCTCATTCAGGATGGGTGGCGTGAGCAGAACTCAAATCTCCACCACTCCGCAGTGATTATCAAAAGTTAGTGATGGGAACGGAACCACACGAAGGCTGGGTATCTCACTCAATATTATAGCACTATTAGCTTCAATAATATTCTTATCCTAGAGAGCGGTAATTATCATTTCTAAACGATGTGATCAAGAATGTCTACATAAAAAGTTACGTTTCTTGAAAAGTTTTAGAGTGTCAAGGCTATCAATCATGTAAATAGTTTTATCATATATGTTTGTTATGCATCTACGGGGTTTACCTGGTTGTGGAGCTCAAAATTGGATTATTACGCATGAAACGCTTAAATATAACCTCGTTTAAATATGACACACTTGAATTTAAATTTAGAAAGGTAGTTGATGACAAAACGATTTAATGTTATATCTGACCCTTTCATCGAACTGGTCTACAACCACTTTTAAAAGCTAAAACGAAATATATCACACATGAAAGGTTGCGTGCAAGTAAATGGTAGTCCTTAAAGTAATCTTTAGATGCAAATTATTTGAAAAGCCCTCTCAAATGTTTACAGTTTTCCTGTAGACGAAAGATGAAATTTACCTTTAAAACCATGATGACAATGTTCAACTGAAGAAATACAACAACACTTGTAATTTGTCAGTTACAGAAGTCACGCCAAAGTTATAAATATATAAATCCTTCTCTTGTATGAATTGACTGCAAAGTCATGTTTCTGGGACGAAAAACTCATCAGTCAAAGAAAGAACTGCAAACAGATTTTCAACTAAATTATATCATTATGTCAGGAAATTATTATAGATTTTTCTAACGTACTCACGGAAATCAGATCGCAAGGAATGGCTGAAATTTATATCGTAGCATATTGCATTTATTTAAGCAAGTACATCAAATATAGGTTATGGAATAAAGCGATAAAATAAACCTTAGAAGTAGACAGAGCATTAGTTCAATGAACGCTCTACACATTTTCAGGTAATCTCTTGTCTCCAACGCTCACCGAGTTTGATCCCCATTCTGCTCTTAAGGATAATCTAAAGCAACGATCTCCAACAAAAGATGGCGGCACTATCTCCGTATATGTCTAATATATTTTTATCGTTGCATGAAATTTTATTGCTGCTCCTACAAATTCAAACCTAAAGAGTTCAAACTTTCAGGGAAGAGAGTTCATAACCAATTCAAGAGCATGATTGATGCCGATTTTCTATTTTCGTTTTCCTTCATTGTTGAAATCGCTTCATTCTTGTTGTGAACATCGAAACCTATAACAATGAAGCTCTTTCAACAATGAACAAAAAAGAAAATTGAAAATCAGCATCGATCATGCTCTTGAATTGATAATGAGCTTTATTCCCTGAAAGCTTGAACTCTCTAGGCTTGAATTTGTAGGAGCAGCATTGAAATTTCGTGTAACAGTGAAAATACATTAGACATAAACGGAGATAGTGCTGCCATCTTTTGTTGGAGATCTCTGCTTTAGATTATCCTTAATGGACACTCTGCGGAGCTTATTCCATACCTTGTAGCCACACCTAACGAACACAACTACGTTATGGTCAACAATTGAACATCCCTGGATGAATATACCAAGCAACTACTCCAAAACTACGTAGACCCCATACGAGGTCGTGTAACCGTTGCTATTTGGCTGGTAGGAAAGGTTACATATTATTATACGTGTCTAATATTTTAGCATCTCAGCGTTGAGAAGATACGCAGGTTTGAGTTTTGCTGTCGGTCACCCAGACGGAAATTTCCAAAGTATTTTTCAGCTTCATCAGGCGAAGCCGAGACAGTACCTAGACCGAGGTGTAGTCATCATTAACTTTTATTTCCCTCTTTTTCGGAGGAGCTCTTGCTGAATGATATCATTTCTCAACTTGTGAGAGGCTAAGTCATTGTAGTTTAAATATAAACCAAGACAAAAGCTCACTGTAGATAGAAATGCTCGCCATCTGATGCGAAGCCAAATCTCCTTAGACTTCTTTGTTGCAACCTTCCTTACTGTGAATACCTGTATCTTTTTAATCCCTTCTCCTTTTGTTTAAGGATGATCTAAAGGCCAACTTAATGTGAATCTCGAAAGCTAGATGGAGCTCAAAACGCCCTATCTCTTTAATGCGATTTTTTTTAAAAATTTCAAAAATCGATGCAAACCAAGAATGAACTCATTTCTCGATATCCAAAGTAGAGAAGAAAGAACACGTGAAAACGAAGTACATCCGCATGTCAGATTTTCGATTTCATCGTTAACCATTGTTGAAGTTAAGCTATTGTTGTCAACAATAATATGCTATAACTCATCACTAAATTGACATAAAAACACAAGATTTAGCACAAACGTGTAACATACCAATCCTCATGCATTCTATATTTTCGATATGACTTATCGTTCATTGTTAAACTCAAGGTATTGTTGACAACAATGGTTACATATATCTTACGACCAACAAATACTACAAATACATAAAACCTCACAAATATGCAAGATTAGAAACCAAGGATTACAGAATTTTGAAAATTTAATTGGATCAACTGTTCATCGTTAACACAAGTGTATTGTTGTACAACAAAGACTGTCAATAACTGACAACCAAATTCAGATACAAAAAAAAAAAAAAGAATTGGAACTAAGATGATTAATTCAAACCTCGATATAGACCAAGAATGAACTCGTTTTTCGATATACAAAGTAGAGGGAAAAAAAAAAACACTTGCAAACATGTTCAAATTGACCGCCTAAATTGATATCATTCTTAAAGGTCTCGCGAAAGGGAGATTACAGGGGGAAAAGATGAAGTGGAGAAATCACTCGTTAAAGTTTACAGTTAGCTGATAGTAAATCAGATCTCCGCTAATATTTAAGCAATTCTACGAAGAACTTTACCGTCAGAAAAATAAGCTTTACATAGCGTTTAGAAATACACGAAACAACACACATGTTCATATTTTGCTCACAAAGTACATTTCTGCGTGACCCACTTAGATATATATTCTTAATGTATATTCTAAAAGATCACGTTCCTAGAAATGTCAGTATATTAAATTTTCATTAATTTCACGGTTGAGCCTAAACTCGTATCACGTTATTCCCGTGCGAATGAAATTATAAATTCAAACCTTGCTCTCAAGCCATTCGACAAAAGGCTTTTCTTCTTTCGTTTCATCGAATAAATATCAAGACGGTTTGCTTAAGAGTAGGTACCTCTACCCCAACCCCTCCCAAAGAAGTACGAGGAAATAAAACTGTGAAAGAAAAGCAAGCCTTAGGGTAGTCGCACACCAAAATATCAAGTTGGAGTAGAGCAGAGACTTTTGTCTAATAGTCGTGCTAAATCTATTTGTTTAAGCGAAGGCGCGCATACGAAAACAGAGTGAGGCATGGGTTTATTACGGCACCGGTCGGTTCCGCTTTTCTTCGTTTCAATTGCTTTACTGGTGTGCGTCTACCCTTAGAAGAGGAAACACACATCTTAAGAAAAATGAATCAGTTAGTGATGACTACGTTCAATACTAAAGAAAAGAAAATATAAAATCACATATTCCAGGAAACACCAAATTCCGTGATCTGCTCCAGATTTAGGATATAACCAGTGCCCGAAGTGGGTTAGAAAAGGTAAGGGCACGCTTGGAGAAGTGGGCTAGAAAAGTAAGGGTACGCTTGCACCTAATTGTGGTGGCGATTGCATATTGAAAGTAAAGGCAATGGGCTTCCATTAATAAAAAGGTAATGGGTACGCCAAACCCAAAATGAAAAAGGTAAGGGCACAGCGTCCCCCTCGTACTTCCCCTCGTACTTCAAACACTGGATATAACATCATTGGCATTCAAATAAAGTAGTTAGGCGTGTCTCGAATGGACTCCACTCAACCACTCAAACACTCAACTGTTGAATAATTGTAAGCCTGTTCGTCTACTGTTGCGATTGAAACCAACAAGCGATCAGTAGCAGATATATATTTATAATTATGGAAGTCACTTGGTTTCAGTTGTGACAGTGAACGGACTCGCATTTTTATATGTATTTAATACAAATCTAAATGTGTAACTGATCGCCTGATTGCACGAGGTTAATTTGTTGGTTTCAGTATCGCCAGTGGACAAGCGGCTTTATAGACAATATATCTTGAAATTATTCATCATTCATGTTCACACAGCGTAGTGAATACTTGAAACCTTACTTCTGCAATTCCTACTATTCACACAAATGTGAAACGTGTTTAAATTTCGTCTCTTCTGAAACATGCACTTAAACAATAAATTTCCCCCAGTTTTACGATTCAAGCGTCTACCAGCAAAATCACTTACATGTATGCGAATTCATTCTATTACCTGCACTCTCAAGAATCCAATGAGTATGTTTGGTGTTGAAGGTTACCATAGAAACGAGTAACCACATTTTGAACAACGGTAGGAAACGCCAGAGCCACAGAGCACACAGCGAGTAAGATTATTCACGTAAAAGGAATCGACATATGGATTGTTTCCAGTGATACTTGATATTTAGTTCGCATTCTCCTCTTTGAAGATATTTTTTTTTCTATGTTCGCGTGACGATCTATTCTCTTTTCAGACACCTTTTCACTATCACGCCAACAGTATCTGTAATGTTACCAAACAAAATCATCAAAGGTACTAAGTTGTCAAAAGTATCTCTTTTCACGCAATATTTTTTATTTACACTGGTATATATACAAAGGTTGGTCAAAAAGTAAGGCACACATCACTCTTATTAACGTTCTAAACGAGCTAGTGAGCTTCTAAGGACGGGACCTACAGTTTTTGGTAAAGTAGGCTTCGAACCACTGTGTTCAATGGACCCCGGTGGGATTTGAACCCATGAACACGCGCACAGAAATCTAGCGCTCTAACCTATCGGCCACCACAAGGTCTATATGATTTGAAATACTAAAATGATGTTTTATAAAATGCATCCTTGGGCAGACGTTTATCCCATTAAACATATGATCAATCGAAGGTACTAGATTTGTTACATCATTCCTTTCAATTGTTAGAATTCTGGAATTAAATTTTATTTTATTTAAGGCCATTAGGCAACTTTTGACTCAAGTCGAATGGATGATGATAGGAAAATTGCTGGAATGAAGAAAGTGGGAGGAAACAGCCACCCTATCCTGGAATGAGCCTGAGATGCCTAACGGCCATAAATAAAATTATAATTCAAACTCCATCTCATACAGCTAAGATGAGCATTCAAAGTCCAAACACGTGGGTCACAATGGATCATCCATGATTCATCACACGTGATTGTCTCTTTAAAGCATTCTTGATAATTGTCGCGATACATTTCCAGAAAATTGTCACAGATCACCTTCCTCGTTCTTCTCACCTTCCCACCTTTCTGAATCCTAATACGTTGACTAATTTTTTTGGGAGGGGGCATAACCATCGCCAACTACATTAGTGAAATGGAGGTGGTGGTGTTAGAAAACTCTCTTTTTGACATGCCTATGTGTCCAATAAGCTGTAAGTTGATTATGCATTTGTGCTCTTGAATGAGATTGATAACATCTGGAATTATGCGTTCGATGCTAGTATGACTTATCATGGATGCTGGAATCATCACCCCGGAATCTTCTACTCAATGACTGAAGTTTCGTTATCTCGTCACCAGAGCCTGGCAACAGTTCTGTGGGTGCATGGAACATGGCTGCAATGTTTAAAACAAAGGTTTTAAACATGTTTTAAATAATCGTTTTGTTTTAAACATTTTATTAAAAACAATCTGAACTTTTATTTTAACACTGCTTTTCTTACTGAAACAATTAAATATTTCACAGTGGTTCAAATGCCAAAAACCCGGTTGAAAGTGTCTTTTAACGTCAAATGAGGAATGCTTCTGAAATGAAATCTCTTTACTTATACTTCAGGTTCATATTAAGTCATCCAACTTGGCACCCTGAGTCCTTGTTCAGTAGTCAGTCTGCTTGAGTCGGGGTTGACAATTGCGTCATTCTGTCATTTTCATCTTGTGACCCAGCGATTTTATGAAGTATAAGTTATTATTTACACTAACACCTCAACGGTTTTTGCAATAACTAAAGTAATTCTAGAACCTTCACCCCGTATTTCGATCCTTTAAATATCCTTCAAGCATTTCCATATTTCCTTGAGAACATCTTTCCAAGATCGAGGTTGTTGAAACAAACAGAAAGTATTAGCACAAAATGGCACTCCCATTTTTGCATAAATATTTACTATGGATTACGCTTTAAGCTGTAGCGTAAAATATATTTTGCTGTTTTTTGGTGTTTTGAATAAACATATATTTAATTTAACCCTTAGTCAACGGATGACTACTCAAACCATGGCTTCTGTTCATTATTTTTTATTACTTTCTGAAGAAGAAGTGCTTCAAATCTATCCTTTATACGCCGGATAAGAATTTCAAGCAAATCGTAAGCCTTCACGTTGGTGGCCCTAGTACCCCTTCTAATTGCCACAGTGACATGAACTATACCACATTGAAAAGCTAATGGAACACAGATTCCAACGAGGTAACTTTTGTGTCCCTCGATGCTCAACCCATAGAAGAAGAAGAAGAAAATAAAAAGTGGAAAATATATTCTTTTTGAACTTTGTGGGAGGCTGGCAACACTGTTATTTGTCGTTCGCAAGAAAAAAAAATTCTCACATATACATCAGATGTTGAGAACAATCATATAAAAAAATGAGGGGCGTCGGTGCAATAGCAAGGGAGAAAAATTTCGGAAATTCGTACCTTTTATGGTCACCATGTATTTTTTGTTTTGATGGACTATCGCATACCCTTATTTATAACATCGCCCCTAATTGTCACAGAAACATGAACGATACCTCGTTGGAAAGCTTATGGGACACAGATTAAAACGAGGTAACTTTTGGGCCCAACGTGCCCAACCCGTAAAAGAAGAAGAAAATAAAAAAGCATATTTCTTTGACTTTTGTGGGACTCTGGCAACACTGTTATTTGTCGTAACCCCCATTTACACCTCGCAAGCCCAATGGTCATATACAGGGTATCACTAGTTAGTATATTCATTTATCTCTATTGATACCAATTTTTATGCTTGTCGCTCCTTTGGGGGGTGGAGTTGCCCCCATATGCTGAGGGGGAGGGGAACTAAAAACACCCAATTTTCCCCCCTGCTCCTCCACCAAGAGCCCCCCGACATAGGTGAAATGCAAATCGTTGGAAAGCTTCGTTCTTTCTGAAGAGATTAACACCTAAATTATCCCTCTAGGTTTATTAGTAGCTGAGCTACTGAGGTTTAAAGTACTGGCTCAGCCCTTGAGCCGTTCGGCGTCTAAAGGATATGCTTTTTTTCAACTTCATTCTCAAGCTCCAGGTTATAATTCTAAATAAGAATTATAGGTACCAACCGAGAAAGTCGTGCGGTCTCAGACGTTAAGACTACGCCTCCAACGTCGGGGGTTCTAATCCCGCCTGGGGCATGGACATTTGTGGATTTTTAACATGCATTGCACTCATATAATCGCGACAGGACGAAGTCTAAATTTACAAAATGAAGTTGACCAAAAGGGGACATCAAAGGGGAAGCTTGAGCTCGTTACCGTCTCTATTTTTTAAAAGAAAATTCAAAGGTTTAGATAAATGCACGTAACTCCTTTACCATGAAAGTAAATAGGTTGTAAGCGGCCGATATATCACGAAATACATTGATTGTAATAGTTGAACACTACACAGAAAATGTATTACTTTGTCTGTCACTGACAGGGGAACAAATTTTGTTTATAAATTTAGTTTCTGTCCTCCTGGTCAAAATAGCCAACTTTTAATGTTTATTCTCCTGTCTTTTATTCAGCTTAGAATAACATAATACGGCTATGTCGCAGACAAATGTACAGGCAATATATTGTTAATAACAGCTTCTGATTGAACCTAATTCTCGGCAAGCCAAAGAGCTAAATTTGAAAACTCATCTGTAATTTTTGTCCCTTTCCTCGCCTTTTCCTCACACGTTATACCCAAATAACAGTGTGCGATTAACGGGGAGATGAGGAGGGAAACCCCTGTAAGTCTGTATTTGGACCTTATAGGGTATATCGAAAAGATCTTTTTACCGCAAATTCCAGTGCCCTTGTGATAAAAACTGCGCATTGGTGGTGGCATAGATTTCTTTTCTTTTTTGTTTGTCTTATTTTTTGTTTTAGATTTTTCGGAGGTTGTCCTAAGGTTCCGGATTGACTTCGGAAATTTAACAGCAGGAGGGTAGACAACCCGCACAGCGTTTTCCTAAAATATTGCATATTTTACCTTTTTGACACACTTCTTGTAAGTTTTACCGATAGTTCTGGTGTTTTGATACGTCAGAGATATACAATAATAGCTCACAACCCTTCTCAGGGTTGTTCTGGAAGCTTGTGCCTCAAATAGTGTAAAAAAGGCCTTATTTTACAAAAGTGTGTTTCGCTTTAAGAGATTTCTGTGAGGAGCGCACGAGAAAAATGTAGGAAGACGCCAACGGCGGCTTTTTCTCTGGAATCTCGTTAACAAAAGGAAAATTGAAACAATGGAGCCTGGAAGGGGAAAATGGAGAGCAGCACTTGTTTTGACGGCTACTGATTCTTCATTTGACTTATACTGGAATTCGTGTGTAATCAGCTTGGGCGAAACGAAAACTAACTATCCAAGTAAGACAAGTGTGCTACCAATTGACGGATTCTGTTGTCGATACCTGGTAGTCCTTGTTGTTAGCTATTCGTCAGTTGGACTGCATACTGAAAAGTATTCGAAGCTGTGTTATTTTAAATCTGTGCTTGTGTGTTTCTAGTGCGTTTCTTCCCTGCACGATCGTTAGCGCTAGTGCCCCGATAGCGAAAAAGAGTTGTCTTACGTAGAGACGTACTCTTTGAATCGCCAGAAGAATTGCATTTTCAAGATTATCGGCAGCCACCGGATTCTCGTCTTCGAATCCGGCCGATACAATAAATGCGACGTCTCTTCTTGAAGCTCTTGTTCTGAAAGCAGCAGCAGCGATGATCTCTAGAGGCAGACAACATCGACGATTGGGGTTAATACTTGACCCAAGATGTTCGGGTGAAGATGAAGCTTCATTGTCTTCGAAACACGTCTTTTTTGCACTGCAACCGAATTCGTACTTTTTGTACTTACCTTTCTATCTGGCTTTCCGATCATTTCTGTTCTTTGGTCTTGTAGAAACAAACCCTTTCTCGTTTTTTTTTCATCTACAATCTTCACAAACAGAACACTTGCAGGTGCAACTATCAAAAAGTCTCCTCTTTGCCTCTTGAACTATCGTAGATCAGTCCTTTTTTTTCTACAAAAAGTTCTTGGAAACTTCGAAGATTTGCTGCTTGTTCTGAAATGATTTATAATGGTCTGATATCATTTGAAAAGCTCGTTATAAACCCAGTACATGTAGAAATGCCTTTATTCAAGCAGTTTCCCTGCAGTTGACGTAGCAATCTTAGCAACGAAGGATCTATATAACATTGTCCTTTCTCTTGTTCCTTTTCCAGTTGAAATGCCTCATTACATGTCAGTAAATTAGAATGTAATATTTCTGCAATTCTTCTAGGGATCCTAACAGTTTGACTCTTACGTCTCTACGTAAGACACAATTCTTTTGCGCCATCAGGGAAATAGAATTAACGATCGTACAGGGAGGAAACACACTAATAACATATAAGCACAGATTTACAATAACACACCTTCGAATACTATTCAGCTTGCAATCCAGCTGACGAATGGCTTACAACGTGGACTACAGACAATAGAATCCGTCAATTGGTATCACAATTGTTTTACTTGGATAGTTTTTTTTTTCATTTCGCCCAAACTGATCACACATGAACCCCAGTCTAAGTCAAATGAAGATTCAGTAGCCGTCAAAACAAATGCTGCTCTCCGCTTTTCCCCCTCCCAGGATCCATAGTTTCAATTTTCCTCTTTTTCATGAGATTTCAGAGATAAATGCCACCGTTAGCGTCTTCCTACATTTTTCTCGTGCGCTTGTCACAGAAATCTCTTAAAGCGAAACACGCTTTTGTAAAATAAGGACATTTTTTATATTATTTGAGGCACATGCTTCTATAACCACCCTTAGAAGGGCTTAGCTTTTGTCGTATGTTTCTGACGTATCAAAACACAAGAACTGTCGATAAAACAGACAAAAACTGGGTCAAAAAGGTAAAAATTGCACATGTTGCGCAAGTTGTCTACCCTTCTGCTGTAAAATTTTCGAAGTCAATCCGGAACTTCAGAACGACTTCTGAAAATTTTGAAAAATTACACGAAATCTCTGCCACCAATGCGCACTTTTTATCACAAAGGCATTGGAAATTTCGAGAAAAAGTTTTTTTTCGGTACACCATAATGTATCATATAATATTAAATTCATCACCTTATTTTCTTATGAATACCATTTTATCCCTCCTCTGTAAAAATTCCTTAATTCGCACACTCCCAAAGAATATAAAGATGAATATTAACACACTAAATTTGAAATAGTGTAATATTTCGTCTTCTTACAGCAAAAAGAAGAACACTTTTTTAA
>JAGDQP010051485.1:2061-14007 GCA_022664845.1 Lepisma saccharinum | reverse complement strand
ACTTATAATTTCGTATTTTTAAAGAAAACTGGGAATAAAATGTTAACAATTGGAATTTAACATCGTTTTTGAAAGAGAAAATCAAGCTACAGTGAAACGTTATAATATGGAAAAACAATCTCGTCGTTCTTTGTTGAATTTATGGCCTTTAGGCATCTATAGCTCAGGCCGGAAAGGAGATTGCAAGGACCTAAGTTGAAGGTACCATCCCGGTATTTGCCTGGTGTTGATTGAGGAAAAAGCCTGGAAAAAAACTCAGGATGGTCGACCGCTGGTATAGAACCTAGGAGCTCCGGAATACGAAGTCAACGCTCTACAAACTGAGCTACGGCCACTCGGTTTGTCTTTCTTTGTATTTTGAGAGGAAACACAGTCGACGAGTTGTGAGTTGAATTGCTCATAGTAAATCTGGTGCGCTTTCGTCCAATGTGGATTTGAGGACCCGTAAGGTCTTTGGAACTTATTTTGGCTCATCAGTTTATATATTGGGAGAAAAACTTCTTGTCAAGTGTAGTCCTCACTTCAAATAAGAATTTTCTTTTATATAATAGATTGATGAATATCATGTACTCATGCTAGAGTATTGGCTCAGCATTCGACAAGTCCTGGGAAGTTGGATCAATTCCAGCCTCCGGTTATCCTGACTTAGCTTTTTCCAGGGTATTCCTCAGTTACAACAAGCAAAGGCCGGAAAGGTACCTTGAAATAGGCCATGACCAACGCCTTTCCACATCCTCTCCTTTATCCCGGCCTAAGCCAAAGATTCGTAAATCAAATCAAGTTATTAATAAATATCAGTACTCAGCAGAACAACTCTAGTTTCATTCCAACTCTCTCTGTTGGTCCTTAGCGTTCTAAGAATAGAACTTCACCAGTACTGGTAGCATACAATCGGATCCATGGCTAATAATGCAGCGATTCTCAGTAACGAAACATCCAATTAGGCCACCTGTGAAATGATATCTGAATAATAAGGCAATCAAATATGCCTCTCTTGTAGAAATAAATAACGTGAAGTGAATTAATTGACTACAAAACTAATGGAAACAATAAGAAATGCAACACGCATAGAACAAACAAACAGTATAACTAGAGGTAGCTATGTGAAATACTATATGCTAAAAAGCAAAACTTATTAAAAATTCATATGTAATTATCGCTTCCGTGTCCAATACACTATGAAATCAACACACTTTTAAACAAAATTCTACCTCAGCATATCAGATTTATATGATTTTTGGTTTATTGCTAGTACTTGTTTAGAATATTAAAAATTATTGTTTTTCGATTTTTTTGACTCACTGGTTTTCGTTCTATGAAAGTTCAAAAATCACAAAATGGGCACATTTTTCTTTACAAAATTTATCATTACTCTGCAATGGTTGGTGCTAGAGATCCCGGGGTGAGCTCATTTTAAAGCTCTTGTAATAATCTTTCATTTGATATGACACTTGACAGGGTTCCACAAAATTTTGTATCCTCAAAATTATAAAATTTGAATTTCTCAAAATCGGATATCTGGAAAATTTTCAAAAAAGTCTTATATGTTGGTCATATCCCCCTACAGCTACCATGAAAATTGTAATTTGGGACGATAATGGGATAGTGAGATAATAATATTTTCGTTATTTGCCTGGGGAAGAAAAGGCAATGGTCTACTTTGAGATAAATACAACCTTTGATAAACTTTGTATTTTTAGGCCATTTTAGTAATTAATGACTTTGGTAGTTTCTAAAATCCACAAACATCTGTGCCACAGCCAGGATTCGAACCCGGAAGCCTGGAGGTGCTGGCCTGACGCCTCAGACCAAACAGCCACCGAGGTTGGTTCCGTATTAAGAATTTGAATTATTAATGGCCTTTTGGATCAAGTTGGGATAGGAAGGTAAACGGATGCACTATGATGTCTCCCACCAAAGCTTAAGTTTAATGTACCAACCAGATATTTACCTGGAGAGACCGACGAGAAACACTAGGTCCACATTAAGAATATTATTTATTATTGGAACCGGGTACCTCGATCTTGGAACCAGTTGCAAGAACCATATCCGAGTCCTCAGTTTCTATTTCCAAAATACGAATCCGGGTCCCGGTTCCAATATTACGTGCCCGAAAAGGATCCACGTGCTCTTCCATATTATATACCAGTTCATAATAAAATAATCTTGATGTGGACTAGAGTTTTCCCTCAGTCACATCAGACGCTAAAAGCCATCTCATTATCCCATACCGTCTAAAATTACAATTTTCATGGCATGTGTAAGGAGGTATGACCAAAATATAAGATTTTTTTTTTTTTAAATTTTGAGATGTCCGATTTTGAGAAATTCAAATTTTATAATTTTCGGGATACAACATTTTGTACAACCCTGCCAAGTGCCATATCAAATGAAAGCTTATTACAAGAGCTTTAAAATGAGCCCTCTCCGAGCTCTCTAACACCAACCATTGCAGAGTAATAATAATAAATCTCTAGCACCAATGGGTCGAGTGAGTGTCATCCCTTCAAATTCTTGAGTACATATCCCAACTTAATTTTTTCTTCTTATGGTTATAGATTGGAAACCCTGCAAAACTTTACTTGTACTCACCTACACCGAAAATCCTGGCAGAATCCCTGGATTAAATTCAGATTTTTAATTTCCTTGACGTGTGTTTAGTCAGGGTCGTATTAGCTGGTAGGTCCAGACAGGCAAAATTATATGAATTTTAAGTAAACTTTACACCCAGACAGACTTCAGACCCCACATAACCAACTTCTAGATAAACTTAGGGTGAACCCAATGAGAACGTATCCAAATACCTGTAGTAAAACTACCGTGAATTCTCTAAATGGAGAAAGCTAAGCAAACGAAAAAAGACCTGCCAGTTTGATAGTCACCAGATTAAAAACGGTCGGATAAATCGAAGTTTCTGAAACCAAATCTGAAATCAGTTTCCCTCTAATTGTTTTGGTAGAAGCCCTAGCCTACATCAGAGACAGACATACATAGTGAAATAAAAAGAGGGACAAACGATTCTTGAGATCCGCTAAAATATGTGCACTTCTTGTACACTCAGATGCACAAAAAATGGCCGATTGAATGTTTCTCTTCGAGTCTGTAATTTGCAAAACCCGACACCTAATTAATATGTTGCAAACTGGAACGTTAATTTCAACTCTATATACGAGGATAGATCAACATGTTCTGCTTCTCCATACCTGTCATTTTCTGTCAGAGAGATTATATTATCGTGTCTAGCATTAGCTATATATGTCATGACTATATGGGAATTTATATAAATCTGATGAGTTTCTTTATAATACACGGTAACCAAAATGTTCTTGACTTTTTTGATAAAAACAAAGGTATATAGAAGATATCACTTACCATTAGTCCTCAAAGTAATTCCCATCGGAATCAAGCATCTTTAACCAACGTTTTCGCGGCTGCGTAATGCCCTTGCGGTAAAACTGGAGGGCTCTTGGATGTGAGTACCTGCCTCATTGTCGAAGGATTTCCCACCAAGGTGGTTGTCCAGGAAATAGAAGAGATGATAATCTGTTGCGGCAAGGTTCGGGGCCAACGGTGGATGGTACAGTGTCTCCCTGCCAAGTCGCTGTATGGTATAGTGTGCTCCAAATAATTTAACAAAGGGCTCGGAATAAATATTTAACAAAAGGCTCACGCGAGCCTCTCCATCACAACGCTGTCCCTGGTTGTATAAACCAACTATCTCTTAACGTTAGATGCAAGCACTACTTCCGTATATGTCCAATATACTTTTATCGTTGAATGAAATTACAATGCTGCTCCTACAAATTCAAGCCTACAGAGTTCAAAGTTTCAGCACTCACCTTTGCTGAGTTAACGAATTGTTGGTGAAACCATCACACAGTGATTCCACCAGACCCCCTGTGGGGGGGGGGGGTCACCCCCAAGTCCTCGAGAACATTCCCCTAACTTATAAAATTTTTGCGGTCAAAAATGGATAGAAACCGTGCAAAACTCTAACCCCCTCACCCTCAAACTGAAAATCATCACGGAATCCCTACCATCACAAGAGCTCAATTCGTGCTGATTTTTCCCACTGATTAATGAGAATTACAAATTATCCACAACATAGAAATATAGATTTTTTCCTGCGACAGTTACACTGCCTACTTCCGCCAAATCAGCTGTTGATGTGTAGTTAGCAGTGCTGGAAATGCGGTTGTTTTTTTTTACTTGCGGAACTTAGGAGTTTTTTCTCACAGGAACTGCTGTTTCAGGAAAAAAGAGAAGGGAATTTGGTCAAAAGGAACTTCACGTGCTACAATCCATCGCAAACTGTGAATGCAGTATGATGAAGGTGTTTCACACCAGCGTACTGTTTATGCGAAAATTCATAAGAAAATGATCCCACACAAATCTAAGAAGACTCAGGCCGAAACCTGTTTTATATCCAATGCTTGTCCAACCATATTTAAACCCACTTATAAACATTGTATTAAAGAAATTGCCGTATTGCACTGATAACCTATGATGAATTTCAGGACCTAAAACTCCTCTTGCCCACATAAAATATATCACTTTCTTATTTTCTTCCTCGGTCCAAACATGAAGTGGAACATTCATGGCCGTATAACAGTAATCAAAAATAAATCTGTACTGACATCTTTAAACACATCAGGGTTTGATTTGGCGGGAGCAAGCAGTGTTGGTCACGAAGATAAAAATATCCCTACATTGCGGATAATTTGAGAATCTCTCTCGTAGATGTGTGTATAGTAGCCAATTGAACAAGTCCTTCAAAACTGCAGTATCTTTGGCAAAAAGAAAATATTGACGACGTAAAATCCTTCATTTTCTCAGAATTTAACTCGCGTAGTGCACTTTTTTTGGTGCGCCAAATAACAGAAGAAGCCATTACAAGAATGCAACATGAAATGATAGAAGTCTGCGGAGCCTGAGTGGCTGAAAGATGTATGAAAACAGGTCTTAATGAAATGTATACGAAACTTTAATAAGAGATGTAAATAACATGTAGACAGCGGAGTTAATCTCTGCGAAAATAAATAGCGTTGTTGATGTTAGTGTCAGTCTTATTTAATGTATTATACAGTCCAAATCCGTAGCTACTATTTGAAGGGGAAATCCCTTAATAAAACACCAGACACACTTCTGATTTTATACGGAACTTCTCGACTGTACATATCCGAATCATAAAGACAGAGGGAAATATTCAACTTTTTTTTTTGTATGTGCGTGAAAATGAGTTACTTCCATATTCGATACCCCCTTATTGATATTTTTAATACTAGAATTGTAATCTTTGTAGATGGCGCTTTAACATACAAGAATATCTGACTTGTAACTTTTTGCAGTTTCCAGTTAGTGTCACTTCCCAATACAACCGTTCCTCATGTGCACTTAAATTTCTTCAGATAATTAAAGCGAAATCGAACACGTGTAGAGCAAGAAGGGAATAATGAAGGAAGCTATTGAATCTAGTAAAGTGACTGTTATCAGACAAAGAATCGTTCTGACAAATCTCTCAACCGCACCAATAGTGATGTTGATGAAATTCCAAGTGATAAGACTAAAAAGGGAGTTTCTCAGAAATAACAGGAATAGTAAGCAAGAACTGAATGCATCTGAAACTCAGGTTATGGAAGGCAGTAGTCAGCAATTGCTGAATGAAGCCGAAATCCAACATGTGGAAAGCAACAGCCACAGAAGGAAGCTCAAGTCCAGCACATGGAAATCAAGTCAACAGCCACAGAAGGAAGCTCAACTCCAGCACATGGAAAGCAACAATCAACAGCCACAGACTGAAGTCCAGCTCATGGAAAGCAACAATAAACGGCCACAGAATGAAGTTAAGTCCAGCTCATGGAAATAGAGACTAATCCAGCCCGAATGTACCTAGGCCCGGAAAGCTTTAAAAGTTTTTGGCCCGAGCCCGGCCCGATAAGTTTTAAAAATTCTTGGCCCGGTCCGGCCAGATAAGTTTAAAAAATTCTTGCCCCGCCCAAATACTTTTTTTAAAGTTTTGGCTCGAGCCACAATATATTTGTATCTGGTATAATAATAATATAATGCATACAAGCCTATGTGAGTGTTTGAACAATGTGATGCGCTTTCATTCTACAGGATTGCCATTTCAATTTATTTCTAACCTAACACAAAGGATCAAAATAATCCTTTAGCTTTGAACAGTAGGATTACTTGTAGTCGCAGGTTTCTTAAATCCAACAAAGTAGTAGCTAGTCAAAGTAGGTCTATAACTTATATTTACAAAACAAATTATCAGAAATTTGATCCCTGTCGCAAGACCTACATTTGCACGGTTTTTAACACCATATTAGACTATAACCCTGACTTCATCCACCATTTCTTCCTGCGGGTCGCTGAAGTGGAGAGAAGAACAAAGTATGTGGTTTCCTTTCATTTTTAAATCAAGACAACAACTGTAACTGTTCACCCCCTGGGATCCAATTATTTTTATCAATAGTACAATCACTTTAGGTGCCAACTTGACATACGCGTAGAATTGACCATATTCTGGTATTGACACGGACCATCAGAGGAAGCTTCAATACTGCCGACTGGGGTCAACGCCCCGGTAAACAACTAATCCTCTATAGCGAAAGTGGAGCCGCTAAGCAACACCAACTATAAATACTGCATTGTTTGTAATACCTTCACTCCACGTGGCGTGCACACACGCTTGGCTTTATTCCAATTATCGTTTAACGAAAGTCAATAATTGTTGAACTGCTTTACAGAAGTGCAATTAATCGGCCCGAGCTGAAGAGAAAGCAGTGTCGGCCCGCCCAAGCCCGGCCCGTGCAGGTCTCTACATGGAAAGCAGCAATCAACAACCAGAGAAGAAAGCTGAAGTCCAGCACATGGGAAGCAACAGTCACCAGCCACAGAAGGAAGCTCAACTACAGCACATGGAAATCAACAGCCACAGAATGAAGTCCAGCACATGGAAAGCAACAATCAACAGCTAGAGAAGAAAGCTGAAGTCCAGCACAAGGAAAGCAACAATCAACAGCCACAGAATGAAGATGAATTCCGGCAAGGAGATGAACGTGAATCATCAGCTGTGGTACCTGAAGTTAGTACAGGACAGAAGGAACATGATGAATATGATGCTCCCGAAGCTGATTAGCTTGTAAAATGTTCTTCTCTTACACTTTTGCTGTGTTATTCACTCCATTTCGTCTTGTAAGTTTTTGTATAATTAAAGTAAACCTTACATTGAATCAGTTTGTAATGAATCCTTCTAAAGAAACTGAGATTATTACAGAGTTATACAAATCCTGGAGTTGGGAGAAACGTAAAAATGTGTTAAAAGCAAAAGGAAATTAGATTGTTTTTTTTTTTGTAAACCGTGCACACACAAATATATTAAAATAAAGCTATTTAGCAGAGAACAAGTTAATTTACATCGTATGTTAAAATCAGCTTAACAGGTACAGAAACCAAGATTCAACACTACACTTCTTTTAGTCTCTCCTGGAAAATCAATAATGATGATTTACTTACTTCTCCCTGTAAAGTCCGGATATTACTTCACCTGATATTGTTCTCTACAACACTTTATATCGTTTAACAAGTATTAGTGCTTAAACGGAAGATAAGCTGAATTTACAGCAGTGAGTAAACGTGCATACTTTTCCTTTTGAAAATAAACTTTTTGAGTATTCCTTACACTACCGCTTTAATGACAAATCTATCGTTTTTATATCATTAGGGGGGTTAAAAATGTGTATTTTAAGGTGAGGATTTAGGAACAAAAGAGCGTATCTACAAAATTGCAACTTTTCACGAAAGCTAAAACTGTCATGAGTTTACATGTTCTCTTATGGTGTCTGTATGCCTCACTAACAGCCTAACGTTAGAACGAATGAAAGCAGAGATACACTTTCTTGTCACAAGGTAGAGCATGAAATGTAGATCAAAATGATACAAAAAACTGAAAATACCACTTCTTATAGATACGCTACTTTGTCGCTAAGCCACCCAACTTCCTAGCTTTAATGTTGGAGTAGATATTCTAATAAAGGTACTTTTCAGATTTCTACGTCTTACTGAATACAGATGCATTTAAAAATATAAAAATAGTTTTCTAAAAAAAAAGAAGAAGAAGAAGAAGATTATTTTAAGATTCACTTTAATTTTTAAAATAGAAGTCAACGTGGTTTGAAGGTAGGTATATAATGCATAGAAAAATAAAATCTACAATGGTGAATTTTCCTAGTTTTACCTGAATTTAAGCCCTTTCAATCCAATATAGCCAGAACAATTTCTTTGAAGACTTTAGTAATAAAGACCACAAAAGAACTGTAGAAAAAAAAAATCACCATTGGAAAATAAGAGTTACTTTTTTATGGTTTGTATACGTACCTTCAACACACATTGATTCCTATTTAAAATTAGAAGGTGGTTCTTAAGACACAAATTAAGATCGTAATTTATATTAAAAATAAATAATGTTTATATTCTTAGTAATACTTGTATTCTCCAAGACGTAGAAGTCTGAAAATACATATACCGGTACAAATTCTCCAAAATTGAAGCTACAAATGTATGTATGGTATGGTACGTCTTAAAAACATTTGTCTTTTGAGTTTCTAGTAATATTTAAAACACGATAGAGGTTTCATTAAAATAGAAATATATACGTAATACTTAAAAAAAAACACTATTCTACTGGCTAATGTATGTTAAAGAACGTACAATAATTTACGTTGATTTCTGGGCTGAAGAAGGCGTAGATGAACATACGAAAATATTTTTATTTCTTAAAAAGTAAATACAAAAACACAAGCAATTGCTTTTTACTTTGTATTGTATAAGTTTCCAAACCAAAATGTTTATAAAAAAATATTAACATAGGGTACGTCAAAAAACTACCTGGAACGTTGTTGTGGATTACAGTTATGTGAAGATAATGTTTCAGTTTTTCGAACTCAATAACATAAAAGGACAGGTTGAATATGCTGTGACATTTTATTGAAGACAGGTGTTCTCTTTTGTAAGTCTTCTTACTCAGATTTCTAACTAAAGGAAGGTTCTAATTTAAAAAACATGAACAGCTGTCTTAGCATTAGTGTAATCCGCACTACTGTCCATGAGGTTCTTTGAGGTAAGCTATATTTGTTTATTTACAAGATTAACGCCGCGACATTTTCAAAATGTTTATATTTAACAGTAAGTTACGATAATACAAAAAAAGAATTTTATACATGGTGTCTACTAATTTTGACTTGAAATTCCCTGAGTTTTCAAGGTTTTCCATGACATTTTCTTCTAAATTCCCTGAGTTCTTAGTATAGTGGAACATGTAAATAATACCCAATGAGATTTTTTTTTTAATCCCACCATCACCTAGTCCAAACATCTTGTACATTAGTGGTATTTCACAAGTGAAAAAAAAACAACATAATTTCTTTAAAATAGAGAATTTTGACACACTGAAAAAATCCGGTTCAGCAGTGGGACTCGAACTCACAACCTCCGCCTTGCCTGGAACTTGCCTCTTACCAACAGTCGACAGGTCCACCTCATAATTTTCCCTGAGCTTCACTCATAAAGTAATAAGTTATAGACTTCCCTGAGTATTCCAGATTTAGAAAATTCCATGACTATTCCAGGTTCTCCAGGGTGGTAGACACCCTGTTTTCATCACTGTCTTCCATGTTTCTTTATTCATTAAGACAAATCCAATATACTTTCAAAAAGTCTGTACAGACCAACCACTCTTTTAAAACCTGCATCGTATTTTGAACACCAAAGCAATATTTCTGAGTAAATTCATTTCTCTTGAATCTATTTAGGTAAGTTTCACCTATTAACACCATATACGATGTTAACTAAATGATTGTTTCTACCGTGACTTGCAAATTCTTCTTTATTTCTACTAGTAAAAGGGCACAAGTTGCAACGAAAGATTACGTGCTCAGGTAACTGTGGAACAGATGACAGTTTACTCTCGCTTCTAGAACCACTTTGCGCATGTTCCGTATTCATTTCTAGAATCGGTATATCCAGTTCTTTCGCAGCGTCATTCCCTAAATTTTCCAGAACAATTTGTAATGCACCTATACAAGGTGGAGGAGGTAACGCTTCCACGGTTTTTACTTCCCACGTAAGTGGCTTCTGACTTTTACCTACATCAATGGTTACTATGGCGCTCTGAGTGGTTCTATCTCCTCTTTTTGACTTGGGCTCGTAAGTAGTCTGAAAAAGAAATTAAAACCTGCATTAAATAGTGTTTTTTTTCAATATCTACAACACAGTGCACACCGAAAATGAATTCCGTGAATAAAATCGATAAATAACATATCTTTAAGTCTTATTTCTCCAGTGTTTTCAGATCTGTTTCAAAAACTTTGAGTCAAACTATAAATTGAAGCGGCTGGTGAACCATATTCCCCGAAAGGTATTTTATCTTTAGATATAATCTAGTACACTGATTGTGCAAAGCACAGAATTTTCTAATGCCAGTTTCAAAAACATCAACTGTGAAATCAAAGACTGAACCACAGAAGATCCCACCAGCGTGCTCAAAATGATTACAAGATGGAACGGTCGGACGTGACGTCACAGCCTTGAACTGTGATGATGAATTTGCTTATAAAATAATAAGTTCATATTATTTTACAATTATGTCCAAAATTTTTTAATTTGTTTTACAATTCAAATGCTGCACTCTTTTTGGAATATCTAGGGTACGTGGATCACAGAAATACTGTCCGGCCGTAAACATTATGGTTTGATCTATGTTAGTTAGTTACTTGTTTAGAAAACAAAGGATAAGAAGAAGATTTTGTGAAGTTATGTATTAGCTAAAGTGGCAATACAAATTGAAGTTCAAAATATCGATAATAAATCGATCTTGGTAAGATTATACAGTACAATAATTTATTACAAAAGTTTATTGAATAATAATATCGTAATAATTGATTTAAAGATACTGAAAGCAATCTACAATCTTGCATTCAAATGTATTGCTGTAACACTGTTAACAAAAACCATTTTGAGAGATTGGTTCTCTAATTAAACTTAGGCAAGGACGGAAATGATTTTATTCATTAATATAATAGAATTCTAGATGGCTAAATAATATAATTCAAAATATCGAAGTTTGATGAAAGTGTCCTTGCAAAGAAAGACTGCTCTTCATATGCTACACCCGAATGTGAGGCTTTGCTGGATGAACATTCGTCGAAAATGAATCATAGGCAGATGTTCTGTGGATGGAACCCACGAATGAACTATCAGTACCATAATTATGTCTGAAAAACAAATGATAATAGCAATGCGACTCTTTGAATTGCTTTGGTCACAGTATTATTCATCAACATTAGAACATTCAAAGGATTGAGATTCGAGAATATTGCCTTCAAGATTAAGGAAAACCATGTCTGATATTAAATGGAAAATCTTGAACCGATGAAAGCTGATTGGAACCAACTCCTTGGGATTCGTTAAGAGGGGTGAAGAGATACTGACCCATGACTACGACCTCAGGACAAAGGAATAATCCAAGCAGAAGAAACAAGTATCTTCCGAGTTTAGAGTTAGTCCAGCGCCAGGAAGATCTGATCAGTTATTATTTCTACGACTCCGAGGATGTAGTATTAATTGACTTAATAGTGACAAGAATTATGACCACCATTTTCTACGATTTGGAGGTAGTAGTAGTACTTGACAATGTAGTTTAAAAAAAAAAACGCCAACTGAACTGAATTACTCCAAAAGCTTCGAGAAAACATCAAGGTAAATGTCACAAGTTCGAATGCTAGTATTCCGATTGTTCATGACAATGATCCCGTTGAAAGGATTCGGGTATAAAAGGATGCCATTCGTGAATATGGATTCGGAACGCTTCTCATCAAATTCTCGAAATATATCTCCAATTGACTTTCTAAGATAGAATGGATGAGTACACTTGCCTTGTAATAC
>JAGDQP010051484.1:3093-14007 GCA_022664845.1 Lepisma saccharinum | reverse complement strand
CAGGTAAGAATTGCACTCATTTGAAATTATAATGGAGGGGGAAAAAAGGATTCCTTGTACTGTATAAATAGAGTGCGCTTCTTACGAACTTTAAATAAAGCACCAATGATCACTTTCGCACTTTTATTTATTTATTTATTTAAAAACACAACCGGTACATGTTCTATTAAAAGTGTTCATATGTTTACAGTGACTACACAATATAACATCACTGTCCTAATACGTTGCACAAATCTTTTCTAAATTTATTTTCCTTCGTATGGAATATGTTTACATAAGTGTTATCTTCTAATATAGTGTTATATGAATTACACATTCTTGTAATAGCTGACCACTCGGAAATGTTTGATTTTGCTGTTGAAAGATGGAAATAAGATGTTTGCGCGGTCGCGTTTGTTTGTTCAGAACATGGAAGGTAATTTCAGACAGGAGGGAGACTGATTCTATTTTGTTACGCAATAGTTCGTGTAGAAAGGTTAGTAGGTATGTTTTTCTTCTTTCATCCAATGTTTCAAATTAATCATTATGAACTAAATTCAAGTACGGTTCGACTTTAGGTCTCCTACTACCATATTACATTCGCATATTCTAGTTTAGAGCACACATATGCGTTACAGAGAGTTTTGAGTAGTGTAATATTTGCGATTTTGCTAGTAGTTTCATGATGAAGTCTAGGTTTTTGTATGCCTCATTTGTAATTTATTTTATGTGGTACTTGAATGAGAATCTACAGTGAATAGTCAAACCTAAATCATCCACACTGTCTACACGTTCAAGTAGAGCCGAGCTAATAACGTAATCAGCTTTGAAGTAATTCTTGTTTCTCTTATAGGTAATTACTTTGTTCTTCTGGACATTAAGGTGAAGTCTATTCGAATCATACCATTCGTCTAGTGAAGGGATGTCTTACTGTAATAGTCGAATATCCAAGTGTGAGGTAATTTCTCGGAATATTTTCAAATCATTAGCAAAGAGTGGATCATTTATAAACATTAGGAACAAGAGGGGTCCGAAATTAGATCCTTGGGGGACTCCAGAATTGACTGTATAATTCTCAGATATAACTGCTTTATAAATAAAGAGAGAAAAAAATCTCAAATGATGTTTGGGAAATTAGAGTTGAAATTACTTAATAACATATCGTGATCGATTTTATCAAATGCTTTGGAAAAATCCGTGTGTGTGTTGTATTCACTTAATTTTTTATTTGAATGTCTGAAGCTCTGCAGACTGCGTAAATTATGCAAGGTTGGTGATCGTTGATCTCTACATTGTGTTTACACTATGATGTGATGAACATCCAGCGCATTTAATGTTTCCATCAAACTACAAGCTCAGTTTGTTAAAGTTAAAGGTGTGATCTTCAAATCCATCCCGCTAAGTTCTATTCTCGCTTCCGCTAAATTTAATATTTTCTAGACTTCCAAATCGCCTATTAATTCACCCTAACTTGAGTGGGAGATGTATACAAAATGTCTTTACATAGGGATCAGAGTTTTTTTTAAATGTATTTTTAAAATAGGTTTTCAAAAGATGACTCATAGCTAGAGACAGTAGAACTTCGTAAGTAAAGGTGTTTAAATTTCGTGAGCAAAATGTTAAAAAATCGTGAGTAGGAGGTAAAATTTCGTGAGTACAAGGGTACATTTCTTGAATAGTTAAAAATAACTTATTGTATTGAATGGCATTTTAAGACTTTAGACATAAATCTTAGACTAATGGATGCTGCTAAAAAAAACTTTTTTAAAAATGCATTTACTTTCACATACTCTTTACACATTTGCAAAAACAGGTATCACAATTTTAATACACACATGTACAACTATGAAGGAATTTCTTTCTGAATCGTTCAGTTCAATTTTCACATGCATATAATGAACACAGTTCCAAATTTGTCCTGGTCAGATTTGTTCGATTGTTGAGCAGCACATAGAAAAACTTTGAAATAATCTCTCACAAGTTGCATTTGAAGCTTTTCCTTGCTCTTTCCGATAGCAGATTTACGATAGCATGATAACTCATGTGTTTGACTTGTTTTCACACAAAGATTTTCACCGCGAATACCGTCAAGCGCACACCATGAATATTCTTGTGATAATGTAGTTCGTATCTTTCCGCTAGATGGTATACTATGTTCGCAAATTTTCTGTCATCAATGGAGGATAAAGTAAACTACATTCTAACATTCTCTGTGCTACGACAATTTGTTTTTCTTCTTAAGTACTCAGACCACCTGACTTCCTCTTATAGACGATTGTCAATGCTTAAACTTAATGAAATACATTACTTACACAAATTAACACTTCTTTTTAAAATACTTCGTCTTCAGCAACCTTCTTACTTACACGAATGCTTTCAGTTACTTAGCTCCTACCATGATTGCAACACCAGGTCAAGGAAAAGAAAATTACTTTCGGTCCCTCATCACTCTTCTAATTCCTATTCCAAATCCTTCACTGTTTGCACCGTCCAAGCTTGGAATGATCTTCCGCGCGAAGAGCGATAAGTGTACTCAATTTCTACTTCTAAAAAGTCAGTTTCCGATCAACTCCAATCAAAATCATAGTCTTTACATACTCGACGATGGAATAAATACAGTAAATTCAAAAATTAAATAAATAAAGAAGGAAAGAATAAGAGGGAATGCAAAGCTCTTTCTAATATGCTCATAAATTATCTTTGTGTATTTTATTATTATCGATGTAAGACCAAGTGTATTATTAGTCTTATAAATGATGTACAGGCTTGCATCTTTTTTAAAATGTGAGCAACGTGTAGGTGTGTGAGCGTATGTGTGTGTGTACGTGTGGTGTATCTGCTTGATTTTTTCTCTTTATGTAGTTATTGTGTACTAACTTAGTGTCTATTCTTCTTTTCTTAATTATCATCCAATATATTAAGCTGACTGCTTGTATAGACTATGTATGTACATGGCTGAGTGGAAGAGAAGGCCTTTGTGGCCTTAACTCCGCCATGGAAAATAAGACAATAAATAAATGATTTCGTGGACAAGAGGCAAAATGTCCAAATTTCGCTAGTATTACGTGGGTCAAAAAAGACATTTGCACATGTGCTAATAGCCACCTATCTGTCTACTCCATGTGATATCTTGAGTGTTTAAATATTTCGCGAATTCACGAGTCGCGAAATTCTACTGCCTCTACTCACAGCATTCCACGAGATGTTGAAATTGCTTTGTTCCGACTGTGCAAAAAAAAGTATATCCTAAGAACATATGTTGCCTTGCGTAACAGTTATGTTAATGTGGGTTGTATAACAAGTAGGGGGTTAGTGCTTAAAAAAATATATCAGACGATAATCAGAGTTATTACAACGATTATGTCATAAGACACGACCTGAGCCTTAGATGAATAAAGGCCATCAATAAAATTCAATTCAATTCAATGTAATCAAGACACTCTCGAATCCTTAGCAATTGTTAGTAGAATTGAAATACTCACTTGTTTCTTTACAGTATGATATTTAGTTAAAATTGTATTCATGAGGATGTTAAGAAAGTTTATAACGTGGTCGATGGTTTGTAAAGTGGTTCAAAGCAGTTCTGGATTTGAAAAAATAAAATCTGCATTGCTTTTTTTGTTGTTTCGAAGAATTATAGTGGGAAGTTTGATGCTTTATAGTAGTCTAGTTGTTAAACAGATGTCATAGAAAGTTACAGCTTTGCGGTTAGAAAGTCTCAGAGCTGCGTAGAGAAATTTTTAGGTTCTAATAAACTAGCAGATCTGCTTTGTTTGAAATGATTGAAGGAGAAGAAGCAAAATTATCAAAGTATACTACAATTGTTAATTGCTAAAATGGAGAAAACCTTTTTAAAAAGTTGTTTCTGTGAAGCAAATGAAGACATCGCGGTACCATCTGAGCATTCTGCTTATGTGACTGCGAGAAACCGCGGAACCTCAGTTAGGATGGCTTGCATCGGGAATCGAAGCGAGGTTCTCGTGATTACGCGTGATTTTTGTTAACTTGTCCGTCTGTTATTTATCATAATGTCAATATTTATTGAACAATTTTAAAGATTACGTACAAAGAACGTTAAAATTTGAATTATCATATACAATTCAGAAAAGCAAAAAGGAAGATTGTGAGTTTTGTAATTTTTTTAAAGTAATATTTTTCTTCACATTGCATTGACGCTCGTCCAGTAACAACAATTCTTTTGGTTGCGGACTCACCCAATTTCGAATAGATTCTAGGATTTTATTTCCTCCTAGGAACACCTTCAATGGATCCAATCCTGACAAATATGGTGCATGGGAAATAACAGTTTACTTTAATATTCGAATTCATATGACTATGTAAACATAATTCAATTTGCATAACACCTTTCAATTCAAATATCATTTTATAATTTGCAATATTGAAGTTGATATTGGATAAAAGTTACCAAATATGTTATTCAGAATTGGGACAATATACCCTGCAGAAATACGCTGATAATCACTAAGAGAATCATGAAGTCAGTCAGCGTTCTTTGTGTGTGTTCCAAGAATGTGTGGTTCTTGGACACTTCTTGGACGCCTTACGTCACTAAGTCCAACTATGTTCCTTGGGCATATTAAAGTTTTTTTTCTTTCTTTCCTGATAAGATATGTAGTACTAATGTGTTGTATTACACATTGGATGAACATCACATTTATCACCTGCTGTTAACTGCAGGTTTAAGGCTTGAGAGACAGTTTAAGGGGGTTTCCAGACCAACTAATTAGCTCAACTTCCGTGTAATTTGGTACCTTACACACTAAATTCGAAAGACCTGAATATCTCATCTCTCGAGAGCGGAAACAGACTACTCTTTTAGAGTAAATTTTCATCAGAGAAAAGATGAGAATTTCCACTCGAAAAAAAAAAAGATCTATGGTACGTAGTTCTTTTCTATGGGAACGTGGACACAAGCCTTATTAAAGATGAAATCTTCATGTTTTGAATAAGAAAACGACAATAATATGTTGAAAATGTAAAAGCAAGTGAAACAGAGCATTTATTGATAAGTAGTAAGGAAGAAAAGTAATATTTTTATGAATGGAAATAGAATTTTAAAAAAATCTTGTCCTCCCTCTGAGGGATTTAAACCTGCCAACTTCAGGTCAGAGATAAAACACTTTACCCCATATGCTAGCCAGACACTCAGAGGGAACGCCTTCGGAAAGGTCTCCTTAATCTCAGATTCTTAAAAACAACTTCGATGATTTTTTATTTATTTATTGTACATAGGCTGTCATACTCCTGGCCCCTTTTGGTATGCTTTTGTCATTGAGAATAGTTATCAGATCTTTTGTTAGTTCTAACTATACGCAGTTACGTTCTCAGTAGGGCATCATCTATCGACAACCTTCGCGATCAGAAATGACAGAAAACAAACTTCAGCGGCGCCCATGATGCATTGTGAACCACTCTTAAAAGACGAGAAATCGTCCTTTCAAATATGAAAACTAAATTAGATCCGTAAAGCATCGGAATCCATCTAAAAATATCACATAATCTATTCAAAAGGAGAGCTTTTCGTTGAAAACCAGTCTTTTTAATTGAAATTTAATAGTTTCCAATGAAATCATTTGTTCATCGAATATGAGTGGAAATATCCGTGCTTCTAATTTAGTGTGTATTTATAGTTGAATATTACTCATAAGATGAGAGAATGTAATGGACTATATTGTGAACAACAGTTCCAAATCATCTGTCACGTTACAGAGCAGGCAAAATGTACTATGTATTTTGCATTTTAATTACGTGTACATCTTTTCTCATTTATGAAATTGATGTTTCTTAAAAGTTTAAATATATCTGAACTTACAAGGGACGTGTACGGTGCGTAAGTTGAGTTGCTTAATGATACTTGGATCATAGAAAGTAGGCAGATAGTCCACTTCAAAACTGAAATCTATTTTGGATGACGTTCATGCGTTTAAAACTTATGAGGCTTCAAAAGTCTAGTAACAATTCACTGTTATATATAAATATGACCCATTGAAGACATTTACATGTCTGTAGTTTACTGTTTGTAATAGTGTAAATTAATTAAAGTATGATTAATCGACTATCTGACACAAGTCCAGCGCTGGATTTGGGGACCCTGGACTATGGACTCCCGCCCTGGGCTATACACTCTTTTAGGACCCCTGTTACCTATCACATGTAAACGTAAGGGTAACTTATTTACCTTTGGCGAGATCCATGAACGTGTGGAATCCCTGTGCTGCAGTCCCTTTAGACCCCGACTTAATCCGGCACAACCTAAGTCTCATTAAGCAACTCAACTTACACCCCGTACACTTCCCTTGTTAGAATGCATTATTATTTTATTATAATCCTGCACCTCAAGAGACGACGCTTCTATTAACGCAAAAGATTTTCATTCGTAAATTAAACTGAAAAGTGTGTTCGTGAGTATGGGGGTAGACCCATAAAGAAGATTTCGTTTCTGTTATCATGTTTATTAAAGAATATGCAGTCTTAAAGCTCCCCAGCATGTTTACTTGATTATTTCTCTTAGAATGGTGAAGAATTTTACAAAAATTAATTTGGATTTTGTGTTAAATAAAGGTGTCAAAAAGAAAGAGAACCTAATTTTAACAGTATAACTTGGTGTAAGAATGATGCTGAAGAACAGAATTTTGTTTCTACTATTATCGTGTTTGTTGCATGCAGTGCCTTTCTTGTTCGTGTTTGCTTCGATCCGAATTATTTTCAAAACTGTTTTATTCAATTTTTGCATTTGTATTACGTTCTAATTTAAGATCTGAAATGAAATACTGAGCAAAATAAATAGTTATATTTTAAGCAATAACAGCAAACCTTTCAAGCTTTTCCCTAATACGTAGTTTTCAATTAAGCTAACCTGAAAGAAAAGAAGTTCGGTGTTCAAAAAGTGCAGAAAAGTTAGAAGACAAAGAGAGACCATTTGAAAATCTTAGCATCGCAGTAATTGCAGAAATTTTGAAATGAATTGGCAAGTAGAAAAAAAATTCTGAACTGAACTGCCAAGCAACATTTAGTCGAATCCTGTCACGCTGGAGGGATGACGTACCTTGGCGATTACTCTTCACTAACAGGGATAAGGAAGAATTTGGCCCAAGGTTTTAGTCGAGATACCGTCCCGGCATTCGTCTGGTAACAGAGAAAAAACCTTCAAACATCTCAATGAGGGTAGTAGTAGCTAACAGTAGGGTTCGAACGACGTCGCTCCAAATAACGGACTAATATGTAACCTGTTTTAAGTAGTCTCCTTCAGATAACTTCACTAACAGTCGAACAATTCTCACTCCCAAAATTGCTATTCGAATGCTTATACATACGTAACAATGACGTTTAAAATTACAATACAAGCAACAATAGTACTAGAACTTGTTAAAAAATAACAAACAATAAGACACACACAACATTGACGTATGCAGTAAAGTTGATATGGCAAGGTTTGCCGAAAGTTTACAGTAAATTTTCTATTTAGGCAACAACTTGGTAAATATGAAACAAACTTCCCACTTGGTAAATCTGAAACAAACTTCCCACTTAATGTTGATGAGAACTTTCCAAAACAACTAAACAAAACAACTATAATAAGGGTTATGGAGAGAAAGTAACATAAGCTATCATGAACAGATCATTACGTCATATCGCTATTACTGCCGTGTCGATAATCATTTAGTTACAGTATACTTGCTGGAGCAAACGAAGTTAATTTGTAACAAAGTTGCTAGCACATATTTACTTACGCAAGTTCCAAACGGCTTTTAAACTTTGCACGAGACTTCCCTACTCTCTGTGAGCTACAGGGATTCTGCTAGAACACACACAATAGCGGTGTCCTCCCCCAAATTCTTGAAAACATTTCAAATTTTAAAAAAATACGGTAGAAAATCTATAGAAAACCCTCTAAAACTCTATTAAAACCCTGTAAAGATACCAATTTTGGTTTTACATCCCCCAAATTGCAAATTCTGGTAGAATCCCTGGTGAGCTAAATTTATAGCAAAACCTGTGGAGACACGTAGAATACGAGTCCTGTTGCTGATCTACGTGATGAAGGTGTTTCATGATTTTCCTCAATTTCACCACCCAAATGCCGAAATCTTTCAAAGATAAAGGCCCATGTTGTTACTTTCCTCACCTCTTTCGATTGAAAAGTGTTTGCCATGAAACATTATGGCACTCAGCCCTATGATTGAATCAGTACTTACGTACCAGTAAAACTTAACAACAACAAAATCTATAATAGAAAGTGTTAAATTTCTCGAACTATTATAATTAGAGCACCCAATGAAGATTAGTCGATCAAAATAAACATGGTCATGGGAAGTGATATTCTTGTGTCGCAATATGAAATCATTGCTTTCTTTCTTCTTCAGGCACTTGACCACATGACAAATAGACAGAAAAAGGAAACATGTTGTATAAGGTCCCATAAATAGAAACCACTAGTTATAGCATATCTATTTTTCTATTGTAATGGAGTTATTAAATCCTTTTGACATTATTTGAACATTTAATATTGACAGCACATGATGTTAACGATCATACATAGTTTTAAGACTAATCTTTCCAGCACGCAATTCAATTAGGAGCCGTGGAGTGGCACTAGCGTCCCGACTGGTTACACCCTCTGTTGATATTTCTCGGAACTTTTTCAAATACTGCTGGCGGCAGAACAGATGAGAATTGTCAATTTCAAAAGATTTTACGTAAACCATTTATTTTCTTATTAGAATCCATCGAAATTGGAAAATTTAAAAAAAAAATCAAATTTCTTTCTGTGTTTGTGCTTTATTGGTTATTCTTTCTTTATGAAATGATGCTTCTAAAATTTAATTTGTACCAAAGTAGAAAACTCCTTCCAAGATAAATGGAATCTAACACTCTCATTCTCTTTAACCTTCTCCTAAGTAAGAAGCGTTACGTAAGATCAGCTTTTTTCTGTCTCATAGTCTGTCTGCCTGCCTTTCCTCCAATAGTCAATGCTACATTTTGGGCTCTAATTTTACGAATCTTACAGTATAGGAATATTTGATACCGATGTAAGAGAAGGCAGTTTCGTTTTGTTCCACAATCCTCAGTAATATAATAGCTATAATTTTTATCTCCAAAATATATATTTATCTTTTATAATTCGTACACTTTAGATTATATCGAAACGAAAGTCTCAGAGTATCTAATGACAACATATTCTCTTCAGAGAATGAAATCTCAAAGGATAAAATATATTCTGGATGAAATTTCAAAGGAATATAACAAAGACAAATGAGGAACAACAAGAAGAATTTCTGGAAAATGCAAAGCGAGGTAGATAATGGTGCAAACACATACACACACACACTTATGTATATAAGGAAAAGTGACGTGAATAGAAAATGGTGAGGAAAAGAGCTAGGGGAAGACGGGGGGAAGCGAAGGGGGGTGGGTGGGGAAACAAGCAGTTTTGCCAGGTTTTGTTGAAACTTCCTGAAAGTTATAATTTCAAAGAAGTGACTCTTATTGCTTACTTGCAACTGGATCTGAGCTTCCATGTGAGAAGATAATAAGCTTAACACTCCCTCTGTTACACACGGTATCCCTTCTTCTTCTTTCTATTCTCTCTCTTTCTCTTTCTCTCAGTCACACATGCACGCATAAGCAGACTACTCATTCCATGTCATCATTTCCTCGCTGACTTTTTCTGTCCTCTTTTTTTTCTTCTCTCAAACATATCCCATCAGCGAAAGCTAGCAACTCTTTTTACTCACTTCTGTGTCTAATTTCTGCTTGTTTTTAACTGCCTCTGCACATAAACAGACTCATTTATAATTGATGCAATTATGTAGACAGACACAGAGACAGTTGATACCACTGACGCTGCAGGAGCGAAAAATGAGGGAAGTAAACGGAAAACAATAACTTTTCCGGGTGTCTGCGGCTATTTTGTCGGAAAATCACTTCCTCCACGCCCACATATGTGGTATCATTTGAAAGATTATGATGTGAGGGTTTCACATAAGTTTGTACGGTCTCGTTCAGTTTAACCATTAAGGCTCAAGGGCTGCCTTAAGGCTCAAATCCTAATGTAGGGCTTCCAACTGTGCCAGTGTTAAATCTTGGACACAGTCGAAAATAGCAACATTGTAAGGGATTCGAGGTTGAAGACTCGAAGGTGTGAATTTGGGATATGTGATAGCATTAAACAGAGTACACTGCAAAAACTGTACCTTCCAATTGTGGGCAAAAAATTCCAATTTTGTACCCACAATTTTTGAGAGGCAGTGGCGAACCTAGGGTTGAGTTTAGAGGGGCGGTGCTTTGCCTCCCAGTTGTTGGGAGGAAATAGATTAATAGAAATAAAAACTAAGATAAAATTTTAATCCCTGTGCCCGTCACTGATTCTTACAAATTGGGGGTACATTATACCACCTACTTTTCAGAGGCAGTGATGGACCCAGAGATTCATATTTTCCCTTCGTTTTTTGTTTCTTTTCATCAGTTATCTCCCAAGAACTGGGAAGCAAAGAATCGCCCCTCTAAACCCAACCCTGGGTTCTCCACTGCCTCTCAAAAATTGTGGGTACGAAATCGGAATTTTGTACCCCAATTCAAAGGTATAGTATTTAGGGTGTACAGATGAGAAGAGATACTGCCAGTGCAAAGTTATGTGCGTTTATTTATTGTAAATTAATTTGTTTTCTGAAGTATAGATCCTCGTGTTGTCGTGTCGTTATTAGTTCATGAATTCGGTACGTGTGATGATAATCCTTCTATAGAGAAACGCAATATATTTGAATGCATCAGGGATTTATTACTTCATAAAGATGTGGTGGAGGCTGAATGTGTAACACTAGTTATCCACGGTAGTGTCAGAAAGCAGAAAAGATTGATATGATATGAGACATGATAGTGACTAGGAAGACGTTATGGGACATGATAGTGACTAGG
>JAGDQP010051483.1:0-11977 GCA_022664845.1 Lepisma saccharinum | reverse complement strand
ATGGGACATCGGAGGGAATCACGAAAATTATTTATGGGAAGGTTACGGGAGGAATTTAGGCATCCTTTTGGACGTTTTAGGGCTGTCTTTGGAACACTTTGCGGGAAGTCCGCAGGACATCCCAGTAAATGATTTATGGAATTTTCACTTAACGTACAATATATGAATCAAGTAAGGGGGCAGGAGGGGCAGAGCTGAAACAGGGCTGCTTTTGGTGACCCGTTTGTGAACTCAGAAAATTTTCAGAGTTCACAGACGGGTCACCAAATGTACCCCGGTTTCAGCTCTGTAAAGCATCCAGTCCATGTCACCTCTGAAAGAAACAATGTTCAAACGCAAGGAAATAATTAAAACTACTGTGCTCTCCGGATCCCAAGCGTAGACCCGGTCAAAAACCTGACATGTTTCAGATCTAGTGAGAGGGGGTGATAATGGCATTTTTGACCTCCCTGAGTGGGAAAAAAACGAGAATTTTAAGTACAAAATGTCTCAAACCCGACGTGCTTCGGGGGCTATAAAAGTTACTCATCTTACGAAAACATTACGGACTACTGTAACTAATAACTGACTCTACGTTTTTTTTACCATATTCCGTTTACTTCCATCCTCCACTAACGTGTTCTTGCTAGTACTACTTTTAAAAAAATGCAGCTCTAACAGGTTTCTTTAAGGATTATCATTACTATGGACCCAATCAGCTCCAAAAATGGGATTGCCAACATCGATCAGTTTCCTTAATGTGCACTAACATGCGAATAAAATGACACTACTCGCAACATTTCTTCACGAAACTGCACACTAGACAAATCGGATCAATTCTAATTACAGGGGGGGGGGGGCAGTATTTTTTTCCTAAAAATTCATACTTTTTTGATAACTATAGGCTATTTTTAGGTTAGGTTAGGTTTGATTACATTACGGTCTACTTACGTTCATGGTATTTTGGTTAGGTTAGGATACATTGCATTGTCCCCCTGCAATTAGAATTAACCCGACCAATCAATACTATCTTTTGTTTCAATGTAACACATACAGGTAAGGTGCTGTAGATTACAGACAGCAATATTGTAGAGTGACAGCGTGATTCCCTTTAGAAAAATCTAAATTGCTATGTACTTTTGTGACATTCCCTCAGTTCAGGAATCATTTAAAACAAAAATTAATGGAAAACCCTGTGGGCCTACCTTGGTAAACACTGATGAGCTTTTGTAATAAAAAATTCCCGGCCTCAATTACAACTGGGGACACAAATGATTCGAAGCCAACGTTAAATTGTAGATCCCAAATATTTATCCTAAAAGTTAATGGCAAAATACCGTTCAATAACTTGCACATGGATGTCTTCGGGCAGAACACCCATCACCAGCATCATAAACTTTAAAAGGAATTGCCTCAAATCTATAGCCAGGAATTCTGCTAAATATAGTGGGAAAGATCAAATAAAACATGACCAAATGTGAAATTTAATGTTTTGATGAGGGGCACGAACCCCCATGTCAAAGACAGGAAAGCTAGCCCTTGTATAGTACGCAATGCAATTTTTAATTCCGTGATTTTCATTATTTATCTGGCTAAAATCAGAGGATGCTGTCACATAAATTACATTACGAAAACCACAAATAATAATTAATTTGGGTTAAGGCTGTAGATCACTCCCGCCATCTTGGTACGCACTTTCCATTGATTAACATGAGAATTGTTTTACTCGTCTTATACTTTTCAGGAGTATAGTTTTAACTTCTGTTTTCGCCCAGTTTATCGTCATGTTCTCTTTTAGTCATGCTACTTTATAGAAATGCAATATTTTACACAGGAACAGTATAATTGCCCGTTAACATATTGCAATTTATATAGCAAACTATTAATAATACATTATACTTATATATTTGGAGAAACTTCACAAACCAAAACTATACAAGAGTCAAAATAACCACCAAGACAAATTTTGTGAAAGCAGAACTTAAATATTCTACATCCGAGAGGCATAAAATGAGTAAAACAATTCCCGTGTAAATCAATGGAAGGTGCGTACCAAGATGGCGGGGTGATCTACAGCGTTAATATTCCGAATCAGCATCATAAATTTATAAGTTTTTTTTAAAAAATAGGTTAGGTTAGATTTGGTTATGGGTATTTTTAGCTTACGTCGAGTCACAGGTTCATCAATCGGAATTACGGTATTGTTACGTGGTACGGATATGTTTATTTCCGTTCACCATTGATGTTTTGCTACAAAAATCACGGACAGTATGTCGAGGGAGCGATAGCAAAGACGGGTTAGAAAAAACCTGGTTAGATATTTTTTTCATTATACGCATTGCACATCAACTTTAGCAGACACGACGTAAAAGGAACGCCCGACGTATACTAAAGAAAGGCCTGGTTAGATTAGGCTAGGTTAGTTTAGGTTAATTACTTGTTCCTGTAAATATACCTAATATTCGCTATTTCTGGCTCCCCGTTCGCTTTGCTTTATTTTATCCTGTTTATAAATTAAGTTCGGTGGGTTAGGTTAGGAATGTCAGGCTTTTCTATCTCAACCTAAGACACTAGCTTGATTTATAAACAGGATAAAATAAGGCAAAGCGAACGGGGGGGGGGAGCAGAAATAGCGAATATTAGGTACATTTACAAATAAACTAACCTACCCAGGCGTTCGGTTATTTTTTTAACGAGTGTTCATATGACGATCCCGTGACGGAAGGTCCCATGTATGTATATTTACGTCTTTCACCCTTATTACACTGCTTCATGACTCCAAAACGTATTCTAATTTCTTTGGAGTAGAGTTTTTCCAGGGGTTTTCCGTCACACCAGGCAAATACCGGGATGGCACCTCAACATAGGCCCTGGCCGACACCTTCCCAAATCCTTACACCTCCCCTATCCCGGCCGTACGTATTTACGTATTTTTTCCATCTCATCGTACCAATGTTCCACATTGACAACAGTTGGATCAGAACAAATTCACGAATTTCACAACCCTCAAATATACAAAACATTTTATGGACACACCTAGAATACTCACTGATGTGTCTTCTTCGCAATAATTTAAAAGTCACGATGTCGTTTCAATTAACATAAATTATACTTTCCATGCAATCATGCATCGATCAGGATTCAGGACGAACATGTTCACTTTTCTTCAGTGCGCAGACGCAGAGTGCTATCAGTTTTTAAACCAAATTCCCATTAACTATACGAGAATTCCCGTTGAGCGTTAATCCCGCCAAACTCGTAACGATGAAATTTAATTAATTGTACTGAGATTGCATAACTTTCACACACATTACGCAGAGTTGATACAACTATTAAATAATACAACTAATATTTTACTTGAATGTAAGCGTGGTAAGTTGAATTCCCGTTTATTGCACACAAAGCAATCCCACTAGAGTTTGGAAAATCATGTTAAGAGGGAGAAATACCAACTAATAGTTTTATACTCTCACTACAAGATTCCACAGGAGCGGAAAATTATTTTCGCCATCGTTAATTTCCGAATTAATCTGATTTAATTCTCAAAGCTATGTGTGTGTGTGTGTTCTTTTTTTCGGGTAGCACACGTTGTCAATCTTATGTAATTGGGGGTCCCATAGGGGTGTCCGGAATTCCGGATTAGGAAAGTCAGAATTTTGGAACACAATTAAAATCCGAAATTTCAAAACTCGGATTTTTGTAATAAAAAATCCGAATTTCGGATTCAGCGATCAAAAGTCGGAATTCAGAAAAGATCCGGAACAGAAAAATCTGAATTTCTGAAGTCGGAATTCCGAAATATCGAGATTCCCGGACCGGAAAGAACAGATAAAAACTTCGCATATCCAAAAACGGCTCGATGGGCGATCTAAAAAATATCAGTGACATGTCGTCCTGGTGGACAACGGTATTACTCCAATGGGATGTCCTTTGTTCCTATTCAGATGTGAACGGGTTATCCCAAACATATCCTGTTGGAATCCCGCGTATATCCCATGGGAATCTATACAGGACATCCCGTTTCCGGGACATTGGGATAAGGATGGGACGTCCCAGGGACGTCCTGTGATATGTGGGAAGATTCCTTGAAGAAGACGATTGGTCTTGGAAGATCTTGCACAAGAATCACACCCCGAAAATGTGCATCGAATGCGCAAAGTTGTGCAAGCGGATCGTCGGAGAATGATCGACCATATTGCTGACATTGTTCGCATCTCGTGAGGCTCAGTGCTGACAGTCCTAACGCTGGAATTAAATATTCGGCGGTTCGCTGCAAAGTTTGTCCCTCGACTGATGAACGCTGAGCAGAAGGAACATTGCGTAGGTGCGAAGAATTCCGTGAGCGTTCCGTAGATGAGCCATTCTTCACGTCCATGATCATCACCGGTGACAGTTCATGGGTATACGGATAGGTTCCTGATACATCGCAACAGTCGTTGCAGTGGAAGAGCTCATCACTTCCACGACTGAAGAAAGCCAGAATAAGCCACAACTTCGACGACCATGATCATTGTGTTTCCCGACATCCGCGGCACTCTTCACCGAATTCTTCACTACGGTAATGCACTCCGTCACCAAGCACTCCACGTTCGTGAGTTTCTTTGCCAACCGCAATATGTTCTCGCCTTCACGCCCACCGTACTCCCCATTCTTAGTTCCTGTAGACTTCTTCCTGTTCCCGAAGATAAAGCTACAGCTGTAAGGTCGCAGTTTTCACACTGTTATCTAGAACCAGCTCAAATCATATTAAGTTATGGACTCGCTGACACAACATGACTTCGAGTCAGAAATTTGAGCAGTGGTAGGAAAGTAGGTTTTGCATTGCTGCGCAAGGTGACAATTTTGAAAGCGGTGGTGTTCAAACTTAGGTAACTACTTGAAATTTCTGTCAACAGAGCTACTCTCGGAATTTTTGATACAACTATTCTTAGGTTTCATATCATATTCCAATATTAGCATACATTTGACACATCTTTCCAAGGGTAACAAAACAAATCTGATATATTCAATTCTTGAATCCTACATTAGTAAACATAATACATGCACTATCTGTAGACCTTTTAGTGGCCAAGAGGGTAGCACTCACGCTCTCTGTGTGCGTGGTCACGGGTGCAATTCCCATCATGGCCTATTGAACGGACTGGTTCGGAGTCCACATTACCAAAAACTCTATGTTCCGTACTTAGAAGCTCAGTAGCTCGTTTCGGACGTTAACAACAATCAATCAATAAACCATTTAACTAGTTTATCTAATTTGGGCCATTTCTTTGGCTTAACAGTTGTAAAAAAGAAACGTAGCAATTCACATGTAACAAACTACTCTCATGTATGCATAGTTTCATAAATAAGAAACATCAAAATAATTTAGTGTAGCCAGCCGAAAACCTTAGGGGATGGGCTGAACAAAATTTAGAGGGGTCTAGTCGATATATGAAACATATTCTTTTGCGGAATGATTATAGTTTTAAAATGTGTAGTTGCATAACAAACAGTGGTAATTACATATATTTAACCGAATTTGCTTTACATTTTATAAGTAAAAGAGACTGTCATTTTCCGGTTAGATACCAGTGCGTATGTTTATAATCTGTACTCACATTTATTCCAAAGAATATCTGGGGATCCCCTACTTAATTTGAGCCATTGCTTGGGCATCCGTTACATAATTTTCGAATATTCAGTTTGGATAAAGCACGTCTCAATTCTTTGAGGGTGCCATGCCGCCTCAGCTCTACTCTTAATGATGTTGGAACTATCAAACATTAGAGTTCATTTTCCCACACTTTCGGAACGAAGCATTTGAGCATCCTGGATGGTCTATACTTTTTCTCTTATTTTCATATCAGGACGTTTTTAAGCTTGGTATGTCGGTGCTACTTTACAACAGTATGTATATACAACTTTGCATTACCTTGCCGCAAATATCGCACATAGCTTTCGCCGATAAGGCATGATTACGGAGAAAGTAACAGAGAAACTGTAACGCCAAACGACTAGATATATTAGACCTGATTTAACCCAGGCCCGGCTTGATCTGATCAAGCATATGAGCCAAAATATTACGCAAAATTATTACACTCTTATTCAAAACCGATCTACATCATTATTTCCAAAAATTTAAGATAGCTAAAGTTTGAAATAATCTATCTGTTTCGCTATTTAAATCGAGACAGCCAGACCAGTGTCAGTTTCGATACTAGCCTACAGTTTCAGTTGCCAAACCAAGATGTGATTTGACCCATCCTACTTCTTATACTCTGATGATTGGAGAATCGAAGCCCGCATCCTTGGAATTCAATCAACATTTCCTTTCACTTGTGTGTGGGATGATTGTCATATTTGAGCTGATATGTGCAATATGTTCAGTGGAAACTACTTGTGTAGCTTCTCTAGCTAAAAGGACTTCATGTGTTATGAATATTCCTAAAACCCAATATTTTTTTTTTTTTTGCTCAGCTGCTTCTAGTGGCACGATATTTTGAATTCCACATTGTGGCGTTTTTCTGACTGCCTCTCTTTGTGGCGTTTTTCTGACTGTCTCTTACAAGCCATATATTATATAGATAATAATAGATGAAAGTTTTCTTTTGTATCTTTGTTATTTGGTTCTATCATTTCTTTACGAGTTGAATCAATGTGTGCTTTTGCTATTGGTGGATTTATTTCCTTTGACCAGAATATTTTGTAGAAAATATAAAAAGAAGGAGGATTTTATTTTCTCCTATTTCTCATGCGTAAAACTTTGGGAAATGTCCTTAATCATGATGCTTTTAAAAATCCATTTGGTTACATTGTGTTTCTGTCATTTTTCTAAGCGTAGAAAGTTATAAATCTGCTATCTTTTTTGCCAACTCCTTTAACGATTCGCCTAAGTGACAGGTCATTTCAGCCCAGTTTATTGTTCTCCATTTTTCTAATTCTTCTACCCTCCATTGGACTAAATACACAGATGTCAGAGAAGAATCTTTATTGCACTATTAGTTTCTGAAAGCAGTATGAAAGTTTCTTCTTTTAATTTTTATTTTCTTAAACCACATTGTGTATTCTTTGTAAGGAGTTGAACAACCCCCATGGCGCCTAATGTGTTTTTGTGCTTTTGTATCCTAAACCATCCCTATATATTTGGGTGAGTTTCTATGGGAATATCAATTGTTTGTCCCAGGCAGGAATCGGCGTAATGGTCACAGAATGAAGGCTTAATGTGTTAGCTGTGCTTTTTATTAAACAAAGATGTTAATGATGTAGATAGACTGCTAATTCATGGAAGTAAATACTTCAATGCTCATTATTAGACTGTATTTTTATACTAGGTATATCGGTTAATAATGCAGATTTGAAACAAAGGAAACAACATACGTTGAAGAGAGACATAATAAGTTCTTTATTCAAAATCGTGTCCCTCACTAGTTTTATTATTATTATTTTTTATTTAAGGGACCCTCATACCACCCCTACCTCTTTGCAATCTTTGCAACAAATCCACTTCGCGTGTCTGAAGCGAACTAAAGATGTTCTCTGTGGAATTTGGGGTGGGCCAACACCATTTGTCTCCCCGTCTCGACCCCTTACGCGGCATCGAGGTACGGAGCCATAAGGACCTGTTTTGCATTGTTACGTAAATGGGTGGAATTGGGGCTGTTTCTTTTAGCCCGGTTCCCGGTGGACAAACCCAGGCTTTAGTTCCGCATTGGGGGACTACTATACAAAAGTTGTTTATTTGTGTTATGTTATTTAATTTAGTTTTTATTCCGTTAGTTTGATTTATTTATTATCCACTTACATAACACTTTTATTTTGATTTTGATTTATTCGATTCTTATAACTCATTCTCCATTCGTACTGACTTTGTTTTAGTTAATTATTTTATTTAGTGTTTCTCCTTATTTAATTATTTTTGGATTAGTTTTCTTATCTTTCCTAGGTTTGAACTAGTTTTGGATTCTAATGTTGCCCTATTGCTTGCATAGTTCATGCTATGAACTCCCTCCATTCTCTATTTCCTAGTATTCTAACTCTTAATTTTGTACAAAAACATTTAACACCAATCAACATTCATCCACCTCATTCATTCTTCTAATTACAAGAGAGTCAGCCTCCGAGGAGTCGGGCCTCCGGGCAGCAAGATTCCTCCTCCATATCTTCTGATTGGGGCTGGTCCAGAGGCGGGATCCTCCTCCTCATCTTCTTCTTCTCTGCACCATCACCTACATTAACACTACACTCGCATCACATCACTACACAATTTCACTATTAGTTGTTTACCATCCAGAGTTTGTGCTGTCCAGACCAAGGGTTGGCAGCGCTCTGAGGGCGACCTTCATTTACCTTCGCTTATCTCACTTCATATAAGACAACTTACACTCTGCCCTTAAGGGGTACTTTGCAGACCATAGCCGTGGTTAAGATGGTAAATCTACAAAGTTTGTGAGTCCGCATTTGTTTACCACTTATCCCCTTTTTGGGCTCATTCATTATTTCACGCACACTATACACGACACGACACGGATAATATTAACAATAACGACACGCCACGACGTCTGTTCCGTCCATAACAGTCTATCATTGATCGTTTGTCATTCCTATTCACATTTCCAACTCCTCTTTAACCATCGGTTTAGTAGTTCTCCCTTTAAATCCTATTTAGGTATTCCTCCTGTAAGCAAATGTATGAAATCCTACTTACCAAGCTGTCCAGAGAGTTCCTAGATTGTTCATTTTTCACTGTGTCTTCCAAGGGTCGGTTGTTTAGTTCTTCTCTTAAATCTATTATTTGTTGTCTTTCTTTTCCATCTGATTACGGGGCACTCAAGGACCACATGCCCAGGAGTGGATAGTTCCCGCATTCACAGTTGGGAGTGTTCTATATTCCTAATACATATAATTTCTGATTATACGGCCCATGGCCACTTACAAACTGCACCATCCCCTTGGATAGGTTCCATTCTTCCCAACTCAGTCGCTCCAAAACGTTATTAATAATATTAAACAGTCTCCTTGATTTTGTACTTTCTTCCCAATATTTTTGCAATTTTTCTACTATTTTGTTCTCGATTTCCTCTTTCGAATTTACTATATCACCTAAAATTTCCGTGAGAATGTGGAGAACCCACGCACCAAGTTTCTGCACCTTCCCAACGGAGTGTAGGTATCTACCGACAGTTGTATGGTCACAGTTCATCTGTGAGGTTAAATTGTATGTCTTTTGGTGTGAAACCGCAGGAATTAACTCATTCAAGCTGTCTTCATCAAAGTCGAACTTCCGTTCATACCGTGGGGTATCATTCATGTCAAACGTTCCCTTCTTGAAATGCTCATACCACCTTCCCAGGGTCCGCCCATCCTGACTGAGGCGTTCCAGGATTTTTCCTCAATCCCACCGGAATGGTACGTACAAACTAGGCCCTGACCGAATACCTTTCAATATCATCTCCTTTACCCTATCCCGTCTTGAGCCTGAGATACTTTGAATGCCATGAAGGAATTAAAATTAAAAAAAAAAAACGGTGCGGGAGTCGCTTTTCATGTATAGGATGTTTTATTATGCATTTAGCTATTGAAGGCGCGGGACTGAAATTACTTGAAATCTGTATGTTAAGATTCGTATTACTACAAAGCTGTATTCACACTGGGGAGGATAGTAAGGTAATATAATGTCAATGAACTATTTCTAAAGTGAATATACTTAGAAAGCGATTTAGAAAAAAAAATGAGCTTCTATAGAATTACAACACTAAATACTACAATGCCTTTTGTAGAGGAAAGAATGAACTTTTTTTTACTTTCCAGAAATTTAAAACATAATTTAAATTTAAATTTAATACCAGAGGCGGTCGAATGGTGAACTACGGCCCGGATCCAGACCTCGAAGTCTTTTACCCTGACCTCCATGGTTTAATACATTAATGTATTGTGGCCTTCGGGCACCCTTGGCTCACGCCGAGTTTGATACGATGTTCAAGAATATTGTGTGAATTGTTTTATGTACGAGTACATACTTTACTAGTTGAAAAAATATAATGAGAATTCATTTCCTTTTTTACTTCTTTGTAATTACACAATTATACGGAATAACTAATAACCGTACTTTTACTGTTCTGTTTCATTTATTCATACCAGCGGTCGTAGCTCAGTGGTAGAGCGTTGGTGTAGAATTCGGTAAGTCGTGGGTTCGGTCCCAGGGGCCGACTAACCTGACTGAGTTTTTCTTAGTCACATCAGGCAAATTCCGGGATGGCACCTTCAACATATGTCCTGGCCGATACCTTTCCGAATCGTTTCCCCTCCACTAGCCCGACCTGACCCTCAGATGCCTAAAGGCAATAAATTAAATTCAAATTCAGTTCAATTTATTTATGGTATTTAGACATTTATGGCTCGGACCGGGATACGAGATGGAACCGGTCAGGACTTAATTTACCATCCCGGAATTTGCATGGTGTGATTAACGAAAACCTCACTCAGGATGGTCTTCCGGTGGTATATACCAGAAGACGTCTTGAATACGAGGTCAACACTCTATTATCTGAGCTGCGAATGCTTGGTCTTACTGTACTGTCTTATACATAGTCCACTAACTATCTGGATCACGAAGCATTTTTATTGAGATATCACCATTCATCCGGTCTTCAGAAGAAAATGATTCGAGACCATTGTATTATATAAATGTTGTCAAGAAAGTACCGGGAATTGGTCAATAAAACATAAAATATGCATTATTCATCAAAATTTATTGTATTGCCTTCAACGTAGGTCCCTTCCGAAATAATACACTTATGCCAACGAATAATCCAATAATCAAAACTTTTTTGAAACGCATTTTCCGTAATCGTCTTCAGTACTCGCCGCGAATTCTCTTTGATGTTTTCTATCGACTGAAAACGGGTGCCTCGAAGTGGTAATTTGAGTTTTGGAAAGAGAAAAAGTCGGCCGCAGCCAGATCAGGGGAATACGGTGGTTGTTCGATAAGATTTGTTGAGTTTTTGGCCAGAAATTCGTTCACAATGATAGCGTTGTGAGACGGTGCGTTATCGTGGTGCAAATTCCAAGAGTTTTCTTTCCACAAATCTGGTCCTTTTCGACGAATTTGCTCGATCAAACACAGCATAATGCTCAGATAATATTCTTTATTTAATGTCTCACCTTCTGGCAAAAATTCCGACTGCACAACACCGCGATAATCGAAAAAAAAACTGTCAACATCACCTTCACTTTTGTTTGACTTTGACGTGCTTTGTTCGATTTCGGCTTAGTTGGAAGGCGCCATTGACTGGTTTGCATGTCAAACTCGTAAACCCATGTCTCATCACCAGTTACATGTCGGAATTGACTCCATCTAGCATGTCTTCAGCGACCCTTACACGATTGAGTTTTTGCAGAAAATTCAGGTCTTTCTGCATTAGTCGAGCGGCAACGCGTTTCATGCCCAAACAATCGTTTAAAATGGTACGAATTGATTTGTGAGACACAGAAATTTCAGCGGCTATCTCTCTCAGACTTAAACGACGTTTTTTGGTCACCATTTCCTTTTACTTTAGCGATGTTAAATTCAGTTTAAGACGTTGATGGTCGACCTGAGCGAGCAAATCTTCCAACACATCTCAACCGCTTTTGAATGCACTGTACCATTCAAACGCACGTGTTTTTGATAAAGTCGATTCACCGTAAGCCTTATGTAACATTTTCAGCGTTTTGGCACACGAAATTCAATTTGCAATGCAAAATTTAAGACAGATCCTTTGTTCAATATTTTTATCCATTGTAAACATCGCAAACACACACTTGAGATGAACTGACAAATGGAGCACTGTAAACAAACTAAATGACAGATGGTGGTCAAACTGCGCGTGAGCATAGAGGGAAGTTGTGCTAACGTAGTGACAAGAAGAATTGCAACACTCCCTTTAAGTGGGCTTTGTAAATGTGTACAATTCCCGGTACTTTCTTGACAGAATATAAAGGGTCATATAAAAAGTCTCCGCGGTTTTTTGGTACATGTTTG
>JAGDQP010051482.1:0-14008 GCA_022664845.1 Lepisma saccharinum | reverse complement strand
CATAAAATGTATCGGTATCCGTCATTATACTTTGCAACATTTTGCATATCTGCTAAATCCATTTGGACAAGTTCGTTTGGACCACTTACATAATATTGTTTTCGAGGAAAATTATTACGAACTGGTGCATGTAAAGTATAAGTATCTTGCGATGCTAACCATTTTTGAACCGCTTTTGATGATAATTTTGATTTCTTACGTAACTTGGAAATACTTCCTAGAGACACTGGATCTGCATATGCATAATACAATTTACTTAATAACATGTTTAAAACTTATATTCCGTGTAATTATTAAATATATTTTTCAAGAATTTACGTACGCCTTTCTTCTTCTTTTTGAAGACTTTTTCGAAGACTTCTTTGAAGTACGTTTTGACAACCTGTTTGAATTATGCTTTTTCTTAGGTATGTTTATATGAGGACCAGCACCAAATTAAAAATTGATAAGTTCTTTAGGAACATAAATTTCCTGAAGAAATTGTCTGAATGTCTGAATACCAGGTGGATTTCTAGGTTTTCGTTATCTCATTACTTCATTGACTATATCAATAATGTTTGTACCTGAAAGAACGTTTTTATCAATGGATACTACACCCGTTGGATTCTAACTGATACGATTGGATGCGTGCATGAGATGTAATAATACTCCAGTTTTCCTACTTTTTGAACGGAATCAAGAATTAATTGAAACAGAGGATTAGCTGATACTCATGGTGTCGAGTCCGAATCCACTAATGGTAATCATATAGGTTTATTTGCTTGAGGAGTATGCTGTAAGTATCTATGTAATGCCTGTTGATACATTTTCCATTTTCTTGTATGGTAAGATCATTACGATTTAAAATTTCCTGCATTTCCTCATCTAATCTTGCCTGATGGGATTCAATTGATCTTATGGCTGAAACCATTTGTGCTGAAGCTTGTTCGGGAACGAGAATCATTTTTTGAAATTGTGATATTTTATCGACTGAATATTCGCCTGCTACAGCGCTAAGAGTGGGACCTAGTAATAATTGTAACAAGGCACCACCTTTTTGCATTAACAGCTTTCGTTTAGCTTTTAAAGACGAACGAGTAAGAGACAAAGCACGTAACGTCTTTTTGTGACGGCGTAACCTTTGCTTCTGACGAGGAGATAAACGGATATTGCCTTTTATGATGTTTTACCAACTTAAGCCACGGTACGGATAAGACTCCCTGGTGCGTTTTGCAATAATAATTTACGTTTTTTGCCCTTGCATTTGTAGAGGGCACGGAGCTCCTTAAAATGATGTTTTATGTTTCACATCTTGTTAACGACTGATGAATATTGGTGTGTTCATGTCTTTTACATTCGCATACACATGCATAGTTTCATTCGGTAAGATATTTTGACGTATACGCAAGGCATCATGAGTCTGCTGCGTGAGATCAATTAATACGTAACTGTGAGGTTTCATAGTGGCTTTTTCAAAAACTTCTACTACAGCTTTGCTATGACGAGGCATCATTTGTCGGGCTAGATACTGAATTTGCAATTTATCGCGAGGAATTTTAAAACAAAATATAATGGACATTTAATGAGATATATGAAGAGAATGTTTACCTTTAGGGAACAAATTTTATATGATAAAAATAACGGATAAACTTTTATGGCGAGCGAACTTTGTAAAAAGACTGGCAATGTCAGCGTTAGTTTCATTCATTAAATCATCCAGAATTAATAAAGAATTGGGTTGAATTTCGAAATTTGTCATATCCGGGATACCTTGATTAAATTTTCAATTTGGAACTGTCAACTTGGGGATCACTGCAACATAGCACCAAATAATTTCATTAAACTTTGCAGAAAACATTTGATCTTTGTATGCTAACATTTTGTATACAAGACTTGTTTTTCCAGATCTGTTTGGACCACTAATAAACATGGTAAACGGATGTTGTAACTTGAGTATCTTGATATAAAATGAATGATTGCAATAGAAATATCTCTAATATACTAAAACTAACTGACTATACAAAACTATTTACATGTACTATCCTTACAAAATTAAGACACTTACTTTACAAACACACACACAAATACATATACTAACCTTACAAAGCTAAGAGACATATTTTACAAACACTAGCCGTTACTATATCCATACGGCAGCGTTCGGTAATCAGTTGTGCTTAAGTCCTGGTTGATTAGTCTCCGCTTACTTCTTGTTACTTGGTGCGTTTTATGCTCTTCCCTGGAAACGATGACAAAATCTGTCTTCCTACAGATATTGTTGGGATTGAAAATCACATTTATTTATTTCCGCTAACCCAATCATAAAATGAATCAAAATTAATTTTCTGCCGCGTTCTATAATTTAGCGTTATCTCTCGAATTTTCAGAACGTCTTTTATTTCCCCTGTAACTAAATTTTGAATCCGATAAGCATAATTTTTCCGCCCAAGTCCAATGAACATAATCTTGTTCCAACCCTTTGGTACTTCCCGCGTCAATTCACCTAAATAAACGGCTTCTCGGCCGTTTCTGCACAAATTAATGGAATCTGTACAACAATAAAATAATCTGTCATAGCCTACAGTTTCTAATAACTCGTACAAACGTAAACGAACCCATGATCTTATAAACGCTGCTAAAACCACATTGGAAAATTTTAATGGTTTATTTTCATTTTCTACGTCCTTGTATACAACCAATAAATTTTCTTTGCCTACCGGCACGACCGTCTGCACTTCAAATTGTGGCGAGACCAATAGCGTTAACAATGCTTCCGGGTCGTTGACAATTTTACTTTGAGGAAGATTAGTTCGTTGTCCCCATTTTCCAAAAAGTGAATTTAAGAATATTTTTGAAATACATCTTAATCCTTTATTCTCACTGATGTTGTCATACTCTAATTTAATTTCTTCGTTCTTATCATAGTTTAGGATATATTCTCTGTTTGACTCTTCACTCAAATTTTCTTGTCGGAACCCGCTGGATTCTTGTTTCATTTTTAAGAATGAACCTACATAATCTTTGAAAAGTCCTGTCTTCATCTCAAATTCCCAGATTTCATGTATTTTTCGATTTCAAAACCCACTGTTAAAGCCTTTTTTATTTCAGGACTACAAAAATTCCCGTTAACCAGCGTTTCTCTTTTGTGTGGTGGCAATCACCTGTATGCTGTTGTTCCATACATGTACGGCAAAGTCCGAACATGAGACGTTTATTTGTTGTAAAAGGCAATACAGGCATTTTTAAGTCTTTTGGTGGAAGGATAGTGCAATGAATTAAACCATTTACCTCTGCTGGGTCAGGAAAATTTTTCTTGTAGATTTTCCGCAAGGTTATTGGCAAGCATTTCTTTTTGATTACCCAGGGGTACAATGAAGTAACGTCAGCATACTCCAAATTCTGATTGTCTGTACATTTGTATACACTTCTGAAGCATTCTACTCTTCCTCCCTTGAATGCATGTTTTGGAATTAATCCTTCGAGGAGATCTTGTCACTTGTTTTTCAAAAAGTTTTGGACATCATTATCTTCCTTCACTTTCTTGTCCCAGTCACATTCCCAAATATCTTCTACTTTGAACCCGATACGTTCAAGATATTTTTTCGTCGTTCTTGTCATTTCAGCCCGATGTTCAAAAGTCTAGCCACCATCAATGGTTAAATGCCTGAGGCCAGAATAACACTAGTGCAATGCCAGTAGCAACCGTTAAATTCGTAAATAGTTTTGTTCTTTTTATCAAAACCATCGACCTTGTATTTACCAAACTTTTTATCACCACCATTGACGAATTTTTACATTGTGTTTATCGGCCATAGATTCCAACCATTGTAATGGCTTATTGCTTTGTCGGTCTCTATTATTAAAGCCCAAGGGTGGTATGATTGGTATAGTAGCCTCAGATAGGTACATAGATCTAAAAACTAAAATCGCAACGCTTGCGATAGTGCCACTCTTAATGAAACACTGTATTCCGTTTGTTTTTTCTTCAATGAGATTTGAAAATTTCACCACACGCGCAGCCAGAATTCATACATCTTGTTGATAATATTCGATTAATTCCTTTTGAAAATCAAATTCCCTGTCTGATTTCACACACTCATCATACCACTCTTTTAGTGCTTTATATTCTTCTTCATTGTGACTTTCTGGATCGAAATAATCGAAATCAGGTATGGGTCCCTTGTAATTTTGATTTTGGGATGTATGAAATAGAAAGGAAAGTCTCCTTTTTGAAATTGCCTCCTAATCAAAGGTCTTTGCGAGGTTTGATAACTTTACTCCGAAATAGAGACATGTATCGCGAAAGATGATGTTACTACGTAACAGTAGTTCAATAAATTTTTGTCCTTGGCTTATGATATGTATATCCTTTGTAATTTTCTGTTTTTCAATGATGGTTTTAGCAGCTAGAATTAAATCGTAGCGCTAGGAATTGTGTGCGAGGATGACCACCTTTTTGACTTGAGGACGCTCTTCTAACGCATGGTTAATGAAATCCGGTAAATTTGTAAAAGTGAAATCGCGCACTCCACCATTTTCCCTATTTCCACACACCATGCGTTTATAACCTTCCTCCTCATCTTTACATTTTTCGCAACGATGAGTTGCGCAAATAAGATTAACGACGTGTTCCCGTTCTCCCTTTTCATTGGGAGCTGTTAGCATACTTTCGAAATCATACACTAAAAACAAATACGTTTTTTTCAATTTTGACCTCTACTTTTCTAACAAAACATTGATGATCTCCCTGGACATAAATATCGCACAGTTTGCATTTCTTCTCACCACTCTTATGGACCTGTTTACGCATTTCATACACTACAAAAGATAGAGGACATAATTTAGCACTGTTACACATTGAATGCTTACCCTTGGGAGGAACTACCTTATGATTATTATAGCAAGTCAATGATTGGAAATTTCTATTCCAATCATTACATGTAATATCATCACCTATTTCTTCTTCGTGTTTAGTGCCACACAAATTGCACCTTACCTTGTAGCGATGTTGTTGGAGATCATGACATCCCAGCAAGCAAATCGGACAGTATGGATTGGTTCGCGAGAACCGTGTAATAAAATTGATGGCGCTATAATGCTGATTTCCATAAAAGAGGTACAGCTTCTTAGAAGCGTCGGGACCTCCAAATGTTTTAATTGCTTCAAGACTTTAATCGTCTCTTTCATATAGAACAATTTGATATTTTGGACTTAAGTGTAGTTGGAATTTTTTTACTTCCTCAATGCCGCACTCTTCCAATTCCTCGATGTTAATTCCCGCTTTTTTAGTTAATTTCTTCGCCTCATTAATCCATAAATACTCATAGGTTTTCAAATTATTCAAATTTTGTACTTTGCTCTTATTTTCATCTGCCTTGGCCTGTGCCATTACCAATGCTTCAGGCAAGCAATAGAGATCGTGAGGAGCGGAAATGATATGTTTTTCCAGGAAGGTACCGAGATCCGCAAACTTTTCTACATCTTCCATTCTACGTCCTCTTCCTTTCCTACTGTCAACAATATGAATTCTAATTTTAGTTTGGCGTGACATTAAAAATGTTTCGTTAGAGTTCAGTACGTTTTCAATACTGCGCAAAATTACGTTTTCGTTTAATTGGCTTCTTCTCCTCCAGGGAACGTAAAGTTCTTTGCCAATGTTGTAATTACCACTTTCAATAGACAAGCCAATGAAATAGTGATCAGGGACGTCAGGAATAATGTTTTCAAGCGCATATGAAAATAACCGGCTAACGTACGTTTCGGGATCGTGAATGGCTTCGATTGGGGCAGATTTTATCGTGATTTCGGGACCTTCAATTTTAAACTTATTGTAAAGTCGATTACGCCTGGAAATAATTTAAAATTCCTGGTCTCCGCCACTACCCTGTAATTCTTGTGCCCTATTTTCAATTTTAACAGAAGGTTCCCAATTTTGCCAACCCGAATCATCCAATCCATATAACGCATATAACTCGTCAATAGAAAGATCATTTATCTCAAGCTCGGTATCTTTTGTAAAGTCTATGTTTGCAAGAGAATCAGTAAGAGGTGGTTCTACTTGCCGGGATGGTCTCGCTACAGGAACAAAATTATTTTGATCATCATACTCATTAGCTACTCTATTAATAAAATCGTCTATCTCCTGATTATTAAATGGACTGGATTGCATATTAATGCCATCGATCAGGGACATAAAACTATCATTCTGCCCTGCCTCCACTGACGGTTCCTGAACTATGCCAATAACATCTGTGACATTCGTTATGTTCCCGTCCAGATGATAATCACCCTGGATATTACTCATCAAAAACTCCATGTCTTCATTATTCATAATTGGTGAAGGTGTTGAATGTTCTTGATGAGCAGTATCATTAGGTTCAGAAATTGCTCGTAGATAAGTAAAAAAATCTGTAGCTGATGTATTACCCAGAAGTGTATATACAACTTTCTGGCGATGACAAGTACAAATAAAATCTATATAACCTTTCTGAACTAACTCGTAAAATTTATTACGAGCTAGTTCAATGAGTCCGTCAAATCTTAAACATCCTGCAATATGGAGATCTAAAATATCTTAAGGAGACTTACATGCATTAATTATTGCCTTCATATTTTGCCAGCATTCGCCAAAAGGAAGATGAATAAACTCACCAGTTTCCCTCCTGTTGGTCGGTATCCTTGGAATTGGAGCTCGCACAGCTGGCACCAGGTCCTGAACAGCTCGTTTCTGTTGTTCCAATCTTCAACACGAAGAGAATACAAAAGAACATCGATAGGGTTGAAAGCCAATTTCTTCTTCTGAAACACACAGACACAATACGTTGTAATCACAATCAATGAAGTTGAAACAGCCACAAAGTAGGAACACTCATTTCGCTTCCACAGCTGGTCTCTAACTGACGTGGTAGGCGAGGGGAGAGGATAATATACCCAGGGAAAAAACAATATACTAAGGAAGAAAGTTGAGGGGATGGGAGAGGAATGCAGCAAAAAATACCTGGAACTCATTTTAGTTCTGACCATGATCGAGACAACACGTTCAAATGAATTGTATTATTTAATGCTTTCATATTTTATAACAATATCCTAGTGCTTTAGAAATGTTGATTTGGAATAAAATTGAGCCAATCAATTATAACAGTACATAGTCATTGTGAAGCTAATAAAAGCCGGGAAGTTATGTCAAAACTTTACCAGATATCTCCCACTGCATCTCCCACCAAGTTATTTAGCTATCTCATGTATTACATTCGTAAGGAGAAACAAATTGAAATTGTTTCGAAACATATTAAAGTGATTTGATGGCGAAAAGAATGTTCCCATACTGAATTAGATCTCTTATTGTTTTTAAAATTTAAACATGGGAGTTACATTATTTGCTACATCCTGGCTGATCACATTCTGTTACTACTGTTTTATTTTCCAAACTTGATAAAAATGATAAATACAATTCCTGGTGCAATTCTTTGATTTGTGAACGAACATTGTTTTTAATTGTCTTAAATAAACTACTATCGGTATGAAAATGTTTCCTGAGATATTCTAAATATTATCTCTCTACTTCAAAGTGAATCAAAGCAATTTTACAATTATCTGCTATACTACAAATATGACTGAACTCCCCATTTAACTCACAAAAGCTTAAATTAGATAACCCACTTAAATCTTAGATTTGTTACTTAAAGTACGAGCAATTTTATTTAACAGCGAGCAAAATATACATGTTGGCGAACGACATAAATAGATTGTGAACTGAATAAAAATTAATATTTTATAAACACATTTGTCATTAACTTCGAGAAGATTACACATCTCAAAACATTTGAAACTAAATAAATTTAAAATTAGATACTTACAGCACTGATAAAAAACGGAAGAAAATCCAAAGAAAAAATTGTTGAAGTAGTCAGGTAAAATCTTAAAGATGTCTTCAAATAGACAAGGATTCGAACGCAGATGACTCAGATGATCTGAAAACAAAGACAATGGTCTTAGTATACAAGCACTAAGTTGACAGACACTTAGTCTAATACAATCAAAGCACAACTAATAACCTGCGCTTCAATTCAACCCGTTAAAACAGCAAGTTCGCGCATGCGCACAATGTTGCTTTCTAGACCGACGTCAAGTGATCTGTACGAGTAGATATTAAATTAAATTATTGTATTCCAAAATGTTTGCAAAAAAACTAGCAAAGTCAGATAAATCAGGAGTTACCAAACAATGTCTAAATGCTTAAAATTTAAAGATAAACTTGTCGTACTTGCTTGCTAGCTTTAAATTTTATTCACAAATAAAATTTCAGAACGACTTTATACTTTTGTTTTTGACATTTTTTCTGAAACTCAGGGTTCATAGAAACGAGAATTGTTATTTAACAGCGTGCATTGATTTGAGAATATTATAAATTGACTTGGAACCTCTAAATAATACTTGATCAATGTTTACATTGTGATCAACTAAATAAGTTCTATTTTGTTAAACAAAATTAAACAAAATTGAAAATAAGTTTTTAAAAAATAAAGTTGAAGTAAGGATAAGTTTTTATCTAATCCCGAACTTTGTGATTTCAGTCGGTAATTCTTTACGGTTACAAAAGTTGATTGTAACTGATTTGAAAGAAGGTTCCGAGAATAGTTAAACGAGTTGAAATCAGTAATAGAACTTGCTATTTGAACAGGGTGAACAGTATATAGATTAAGACAGCGAATTCATAATAGTATAAGTATATTATATTCCAATTATTAGCCCCATCATATTGTAAGTATTAGTTCCATCACATTCCAATTATTAAGGGGATCATATTTCAGAAGAAACATTCCTTTCAGCGTCTTAAAGATTAAGCAACGTCTTATTAAACAGCTTCTTATTTTCTTACGAAATAGTCTGATTCGTCTCCGAAGTTCATTTCACATCTACTTTCAACCACTAGTCCACTCACGCCTAAAGTTTATTAAATAGTTTCGCATTTTCTATGAAAAATACTCTTATACACTTTTCAACGTCTTATTAAACGACTTAAAAATCCCATTTGTCTTATTTTAATCCATTCATATCAAAACACATTCATCAAATTTGATCATGTTATACTTCGAAACATATTAAAACTATATGTTGCGAACTACATAAATAGATTGTGAACTGAATAAAAATTAAATAAGTAAGATGCGAAGCAACTTTGAAATCGTATCTTTAAATCTAAATATTAGACTAATTCCAACATTTTGGGAACATACTAGACGCTTCTGTACTAGTTCTTTAACTTGGCTTAAATATAACCTTTCTAATAATATACTGTCCAGCTGTCTAAGATTTGTTCTTTTAAACTAGTAGTCAAGGGGGCGGGGGAAGGGGGAGTCGGAGAAGGTTGTAACATGTAATAAAGTTCTTAACTCTTAAAGTTGTTAGTGTTTGATACCACACAGGACTATTTTATCTTTCTTGGATTTTTAAGTATTACTCAATTTCTGAAGTGGGGGAAGGGGGAATCGGAGAAGGTTGTAACAAGTACCAAAGCTCTTAACTTTTAAAGTTGTTAGTGTTTGACAGCACACAGGACTATTTTATCTTTCTTGGATTTGTAAGTATTACTCGATTTTTGAAGTGGGGGAAGGAGGAGTCGGAGAAGGTTGAGCTTGGCTGTATAATAATGTCCTAATATATTGTTATATTCTCTTAAATTTGACATCGTTTCTGTTTCTTTAACTCTTGTGTCTAAAAAGTGAATATTTTAATTGTTGAAGTTCTTAACGCGGCCCTGAAGGGTTGATGAAACCATGTTATAGTACCGAGATGATATTGTTTTATGTTCTCTTTCATATACAAACTGTCACATCATATACTTTCTACCAGCAAATTACCTAGTATTACCGTTCTTTTACAAACTCTGGTAGTGGCCAATCAGTACCCTTTTCACCTCTTCTGAACATTAATCCTTATTTTATATCACTTATACTAGTGTAGTTCATAATATTATAAATCTATTTTCGCGTTCTTTTAGGATAAATAAGCAAAAAGGAACATGAGCGGCTACCAAGCGCCTCTGTATAGTACAATTTCATAGGATATTTGTTCTAATCATCTAGTTCAAATCATTTACAAGTAAATGTTTTAGAGGCAGAGCAACCGTGTGACCTCTGAACATCTGAGAGCGACGTGTGAAATTAATGTGATTTCATTACCAATAACATATATTAGTGCACTGACTTCGTATTCGGGAGGTCCGGGGTTCGGTTTGAACTACCGACCATCGTGAGTGCTGTTTTATAGGAATTTCTTCGGTTACATCCGGTAATATTGTAGCACGTTGACACCATCCTCCCTCCTACCCTATCCGGACTGATCACTCGTCATTTATAACTAAAAATAAGTAGCAAGCGTACCAAAAGGAAGCAAAATATGTTGAAAAGAGTGCATTGTAGAATTTTACATTTTTCTAAAAATAATAATTTTCTACTTGTTGTCTCTTGTTTGCCCTGATTTAGGAAAAAAAACAGCTGATGTTAAAATCACTAGCGCCATAAGGCAATCGAAAGGTTCTAAAATCGATTCTAGCACCCGACCGTCCATTACATTTAACGAAGCAAGTGCTGAGAATTTTAAAAAAGAAAAACAGCATATGTTTAAACAAATGTGTTTGCTGCCCATTCTTACTCCTGTTGACGAGGTTCTCAAATGTGACCAATGATTCATGTTCAACTTATAAAGATTGCTCGAAAGAGCAACATCTGTTAAACACTTTGTTTTAGTACATTTCACGTAAGGCGAAAATAATAATAAAAAAATGACAGTGAAAACTGATGTTCAAAAGCAATAAAATACACACACCCTATCCTGACTGGAGTTTTCCCAAGGTTTCTTCTATGCCCATTTGCCTTCCAACATTCTCTCCCTTACACTATTCCGGCCTAAATCAATTTACTTTTTAAAAAATGCTCAAAAGAGAGAAACTCTGTTTCGGAAATTGCTAAAAAAAATGGTGAGTGTTCTGCCGCAAGACAATTAATTTCATTTTGGTCAAACCATTGTTAACGCTTGTAAAAAATCGTATTACATTCACAATTATATAAAGCACAATTTATTTAACTTTCTCCTGTATTATATTTGTAAGGAGAAACAGGTTTTGAGAAAGATATATGGGTCGAAACGCGACGAGATGACTGGAAAGTGGCAGAAACTGCATAATGAAGAACTCCACGGACTGTACGAATCATCCAATGTTGTAAGAATAATGAAATCGCGACGGCTAAGGTTCCTCCGAGGATAAAAATCCTGATTGGAAGGCCGGATGGAAGAAGGCCATTGGGAAGACCGAGACGTCGTTGGGAGGACAATATTAGAAGAAATATTTGAGAAGTAGGAGTATGTGATGAAAACTGATTTGATATTGCGCAAGATAGAATCCAGTGTCAAACGTTTGTTACTGCATTCTCCATAGGGAAACAATAAACTTGCGAGTTCCATAAGACATAGAGTTAGTTAAAGGAGAAACATAGTGAATTTGTTTCGAAACATGTTAAAGTTACATGTTGGTCGTTCAAATTTTTAAACGACTTCGAATTTCTTACGAAATTCTGTTGCATCTCAAGATAGATCAAATTCTTCAATTATGAAGTTTTCAAGTAGGCGATATGTCTTTTCATTTCCATAACGATTTTTTTTAAGTCTAAGATCCCTCCCGCCACACGAATCGATTTTCTGTGTTTGAATAAACCAGTAAAGAGAAAACCAAGCGGTTGATCAACAAATAGTACCTTAACAAATGACCCATTCTTGTCCGGAAAAACTGACCGCTCCCTCCAAGCTTAAAACAAATCTAATAATAATCTTTGCGAGCCCAAGAAAATTAATAATCGGCACTAATGACTTCGGCGCGCCATTAGCTGTTGTTTATAAAATTCAAAAATGAACGTCTTAATTAGCGTGCCCCAGTCGGGATTCAAACCCAAAACATTAGCACCCTAATCCGCGCAACTGCCAGGGACAAGCTAAGACCACAGTTTACATTTCCTGAATGTATTAGTATTGTATTATGTACATGAAATATTAAATAACTAGATTTTAAATCTATAATGGCCATCCTGAGGTTTGTTGCAAAAAAATTTTTAGCACTCACAGTAAATGCAGGGATAGTACCTTCGATTTAGGCCGCCCATCCGGGCGGTAACGTAGCGGATTAATAAAAAAAATGCAGTCACACTGATTCGAGCCGACCATCCAGCCTGAGGTTTACTAGTGTTTTCATCAGACAAATATCGGAATGCCACTTGAAGCAGAAAAAAAGTTAAATAAAAAATATAAACAAGTCAGCTATAATACACGAGCTTATTTGTTGAATAAGCTAAAGTCATAATTGAATTAAAGTCAGAAGCTTATTTGTTGAATTGTTATTCATGTCCGAAATGATCTTCTAAGAACGAGAGTTCAAAGTTTAACGTGATCAAATTTTCTGATGAAAATTTTCTTTGATCATTGTACTACAATGTGAGTCATTTAATGAACCACTCCGTTCTATGGACTCTGACGAGAATTGATTATATGCATATGCACATTAAAACCGCCTAAATCAATATTTTTATTCAGACAAAATATTTTTAAAAAATCTGAAGAATAAAATTCACCAGGCAAGTGTATGGATGGTACCTAAAAATTAGCCCTCTTGCCTTTCATAGTCCGACCCAATAATAACTTTTATTTGCTTGCACTAACTAGTCACTTTAAACAATTTTCTTAAATGTTTCGGAAATTGTTATTTTCATACTAAAACACTGTAACTTTGGATAATTCATTAAATACTTTCAAACATAAAATGTAAAATATGTAATAAGCAAAATTAGCAATTATGAAATTTAAAAGAAGTGCAAAAACTTACCTGGAAATTGCTATTTTGTAAATGTAGGTTTCACGGTGGAGCTTGATGCAATCACACAAGAAAAACTTGGTCAAAATACACAAGAATATAAAATAATGAACACGAGTACGAAACTAGTAGCGCTCTAAAGACACTAAGTGATATGCCATAATTATAACATAGACTTTATCAACACCGTAGAAGTTAGGAAATCGAATGCCAACCAATAGCATTACATCTGTATTAGACCGGATTGGTTAAGAAAATTTCTTTTATTTTTCCAACTATCAACTGCCTGGGCAGATGCGATTAACAGTACAAAGTTATAAAATGCACAATGATATCAAAATTGAAATGAATGGATGAATTGAATTCTGGTAGATGTGTTACTGTATATTTCAAGATCAATAGCAAAGCAATGCTCTCTAGTCATATGGCAGCAAAAAAGCGCTGAAATCAGATCTTTCAATTCTAAAGAAAGAAGACAAAAACGTATGTATCGTGTTGACTCAATTTTATTGTATGTGTAACTCTTAAGTGCAGAGCGTAAAAATCATTCATTCTTTTCCGCGTCTCTGCCTGAATTCATTGTTGAATCATCCCCTTAATTCTATACATACATCCCTCTTACCTGAGGCACGCGTTTATACAATTTACACAATTCCCCCCAAATCAACTGAAAAACAGAATAGGAAAAAGAGAACAGTCAACTCGCCTAACAAAAAGAACTCGTGTCTTCCATTTTGTACTATTAGATGCTTTACAATGCAACATCTGTTATAGGAAGCAGAGGAAATTAAAAGGAACAAGAGATGCTTCAGTAATAATACAATACACTTAAGAGCGTACAATCACTTTCGATATTTCATCTTATTTCCAATAAAAGAAATATCCCAGCAAGTCTGACTGTGCACTGTAACAACTCACGTATAGTGTGTATCACCCACAGTTACAGTAATACAATCGATTCCTTACTTTTAGCGAAGGGGAAAGAGATGGCTGCCATTTCAAATTATACAAAAGTACTGTAGCAGAGAAAATTATAGTAAAATAGCATCTGCTGATCTCTATTATGTTTTTACTAACAGAAGAAATAGGGTGCTACATTCTATTAGATGGAGTGAACAAGAAAAAAAAAATATTGCCATAGTTTAAACTTATATTTAATCTCATTCACAC
>JAGDQP010051481.1:2126-14008 GCA_022664845.1 Lepisma saccharinum | reverse complement strand
GTAGGAGGTATGTGTAAAAGATAATCATTATTACTTTAAAATTAAAAAAAATGTCTTATCAATTGGCTACTCTAGGCACAAGGTCAAATAATCTTTATCTACTGGTAGACCAAAACCCCGCTTCTCGTGTTATCAATATCATAATAATATGCATTGTAAAATTGAACCATATTGTCACAAATGCGGAAGTAACCACTTAAGTTATACATGTAATTTAACACCAAACAGAAATTTTTGTGCTCTATGCAAAATTAAAGGACATCGTACGGGGACCTCTAACTGTCCCAGGCGGCCGAATGGTAGAAGTAGCTACCTTTCTAAAAAATATTCAGGGTTAACAAAAACATTATTTACGAACACGGCTCAAAAAGAGGACACTGCTCCAATCTCTAGTAAGGCAGATCACACTGAAAGGTTGACAAATGAAAATGAAAGTGAAATAGAGACAGAAAGTTGTTCTAAACAAATTACTGGAGAAAAGCTTGATCTAATTTTGAGAGAATTTCTTAACAATATAACTACATGGGTATCCACTGTTTTGACATTAGGCATTCAACAATATATGGACTCTCTACATAGAATCTCCAATGTTATAAATACAGCATCTGAAGAGATCTTCCATTTCAGAATGAATATACTTCAATCAACTGATGGACATCTCTACGTTGGACAGCAACCCTTCACAAAGTATAAGAAGACAAACATACAAAAGTAAAGCTTACAAGACAACTCACAAAGAAAAATCTAATTACAATTCACACAGAACAAAAGCAAAACAAAAATAATTAATAGCCAAAATATAACATCAAAAATTCATAAACTTATAGCGCGCTCGTGACTATCATAAGGAATGGGGAAGAAATTGTCACATTCTATTCTAATTCTTGTAAATTTACCTTCAAGAACACATTCCTTCCTTTTCCTTAATCTTGTACATTTTCTCCTTACTTCATAATACTAAACAAATTAAATCTAAATTTAAATACAAAACCCGTGATACTTAGCTTCAGTACAAATAAGCTATTGTGCACTTTTGGTGCATTTCTTGTGCAATTCTCGTGCTTTTTCTGTGCAGCTAAATTAATAAAGAATAGACAACTATTTAAATTGAGTTAGTCAGGACTTTAGTCCAGAAATCAAATTAAACCATGTAGTTACGGCTATTGTGTCTTTGCGGACTTCCGGTTCTTCTTGATCCAATCAACAAATTAATTAATCCTAATAAAATTTACAACAATCAAAAGGACGAAAGTGGCTTAGAATAGCCAGAAGTCCAGCCCTGGTGTCCCCTGTGGACCCATGGCAAAAAGTGGTCCTGCGGGCCATTGACATTTCAGTTATATTTTCTTCTGAATTTATACCTTCTTGCCAACATCTATTAGAATGTATCGATGTTACTTTGTAGTGCATCTGCATAGTGCTATAAGAATTCTACATGATTCATGCAAATGCACTATTGCTTCAAACATTTCAATATTAGTCTCCACTTTCTCATTTATTTTTAGAATCATATTTTCTAATACAGAGGTAAACAACAGTGGTAACAAAGTGTTCTAATCCACTCCCAATCTCTGAAATATATACCATAAAGAAAATAACATTGGCTTTACAATGTATGCATTTTTCTAGTGTTTTAGGCTCATTTATGATGGTTTCATACATTTGAAATATAGTTTTGTCTTCATAAGTGGCACAAATTCAGTTTTGATCCCGACAAAAACATTTATCGATGAATAAGGGATAAGGTCTCCTTTTAAAATGTTATGAAATTGGAATAATTAAAGCACAGGCACAACACACCCATCAGTGCTTCTTCAAAAATATGTAGCATACAGAATTAAATAAGAATTCTGAAATTAACGTCCATAGTTTTCAATATCATAACAACTTCCTTGTTTATCTATTTCGGGGTATTAGGCACACAGTTATATATATATATATATATTCGATGTTATATTTCAGTTAAAGTAAAGCTTCTATACATATACTATTAGAATATAAAACAATGTTATTCTATCCAGTTAATGCTATGCTATTTTTATTAAATCACAGATTATTAATACATAACTTTCTCCGCCATCTAGTTTTTTTTTGTTAAAAATATCATTGAATCGTCAGTTGGAAGACGGAAATAAACGCGAAAAATTGTTGAAGTATCTTTTTGGTACCAACCTTTTTCCAATGAATAGAATAAACACTATAAGTGTATTGCATAAAGAATATTTCACTTCAAACAGCATTTGAGACTAAAACTTAAAGCTATCAATATTGGAAAGATAGTAGCTCGTCATAGCTTCTTAAACAGTGTGAAACGAATAGAAATGGTGACATTTGAATGCAGCAAGATAATAGCAAATTGTTGAAGGAATTATTGTTTGAAGTGCGCAAGATAATCGCAATAAAAACAAACATATATCCACTAAGTCGCAGGAAGAAGTGTGCAAGATATCTGAAAAGCAAGAGGAATCCAAACTTGAGATTCTGCTATACAAGAGGACTCGCTTTGCTTCGAACATGGGGGTTTCGGGGGGCTGCGCCCCCCTTTATCGTAAACAGAGCCTCTCTGGCAGACTCGATGCTACAAATATACCACCTACCGGGGGGGGGGGGGGCTGCGCCTCCATTTGGTTTTTTTCACTATTATTCTGACCTACCTATCATGGTACACCTTCATACCAAGTTTCGATTGTCTAGACTTAGTGATTTAGAAAATGTGTTTTAGGACGGCCATATTGCATTAAAGAGGGCGACTTTTTTTAATGTTTTATTATATTGTAGTGACTTACACGTAAAGACACAACTAAAAATAAAATTTCATTTGTTTAGCTCAAACGGTGTCAAAAATGATATTTGGGCGGCCATTTTGAATCAAATATGGCGACTTTCCCAAAACATTTTATTATTTTTCTAAACTACTAATTATAATACACCTGTATGCTAAATTTCGTGCTCCTACTTCAAAGGTTGTGGAAAATGAAATTTTAAGTCCGTCATTTTGAATCCAAGATGGCGTCTTTCGGTAAAATGTCAAATATTATATTAACCTACAATTGATAATGTACCCTTATACCAAATTTCATTTCAATAGCCCCAGTAGTTTAATCCCTCTATTCTATACAACAATGGGTTTGGCGGCCATTTTGAATCCAAGATATTGACTTTTCCAAAATGTAGGATTTTCCCCTTTACCTACTCATGGTCCTACACGTTCATAGCAAATTTGGTGTTTCTAGCTCCAGCAGTTTGGCCTGTGAATTATGATGATGAGTCAGTGAGTGTGTGAGTGAGTGAGTGAGTCAGTCAGTGACCATGCGGTTATATAGTATGACTCGCTTTGCTTCGCTGGGGGCAGACCCCCGTGGGAGTTGCGCTCCCAACATCGGGGGAGGGGATTCGTTCTCTTTTTCGTAATCAGAGAGTATATGGCGGACTGCGCCTCCATTGTACAAAATATATCACCCACCACGGCGGGGGCTGTACCTCCATCAGTTTTTTTATTATTTTTGTGACCTATTCGTCCTGGTACACCTTCATCTCAAATTTTGTTTGTCTAGCTTAAATGGTCTAGAAAATGGGTTGCCGGGCGGCCATTATGGATTAATGATGACGACTTTCCCAAAATCGTGTGTTATTTCGATATACTAATAGTTACGATACACCTTTATGCTAAATTTTGTAACTCTAGTTAAAACGTTGTGGAAACTGAATTTTTAAGTTCGTCATTTTCGATTCAGCATGGCGTCTTTAAGCACATCTCGTAATATTTTCGTATCGTACTGTTGATGTTCTACCTTCGTAGCAAATTTCATTTCAATAGCCCCAGTTCTTTAAGCTCTCTATTTTATACAACAATGGGTTTGGCGGCCATTTTGGATCCAAGGTGGCGACTCTTTAAAACTTTTTATTATATTGTCGTGACTTACACTTGAAGACACAACTAAAATACAATTTCATTTTTCTAGCTCAAACGGTGTTAAAATTTAATATTTGAGGTGTCATTTTTAACCTAAGATGGCGACTTTCCCAAAATTTGTATTATTTTCTCAAACTACTTGTTATGATACAGCTTCATACCAAATTTCGTATCTCTACAGAAAACGGTGTTGAAAATGCATTTTTAGTATCCGCCATTTTATATCCAAGATGGCGCCTTTAATACATAAAACAATATTTTGATAATTTATTAGTGATGTTGTACCTGCATACCAAATTTCATTTCAATAGCTCCAATCGTTTAGGCTGCCTATTTTATAAAACAATGTGTTTGGCGACCATTTTTGATCAAAGATAGCGACTTTTTTAACATTTTATTATATTGTCGTGACTTACACGTGAAGACACAACTTCAATTGAAACTTCATTTCTTTAGCTCAAACCGTGTCGAAAATGATCTTATTGGGCTTCCATTTTGAATTCAAGATGGCTACTTTTCCAAAATTATGTATTATTTTCCTAAACTACTACTGATACACCTTCATAACAAATTTTGTATATCTAGCTAAAACGCTGTGGAAAATGGATTTTTAAGTCCGCCATTTTATATCCTAGATGATGTCTTTGGACGCATCTCGCAATATTTTCGTAACCTACTGGTGATATTCTAGCTTCATTCCAAATGTCAATTCAATAGCCACAACCGTTTAGGCTCTTAATTCTATACAACAATCGGTTTAGCGGCCATTTTGAATCCAAGATGGCGACTTTTTCAAAATATCAGATTTTTCCCTTTACCTACTCATGGTCCTACACCTTCATACCAAATTTGGTGTTTGTAGCTACAGTAGTTTGGCCTGTGAATTTTGATGATCAGTCAGTGAATCAGTGAGAGTGAGTGAGTGACCATGCGGCTATATAGTATATGGATATATACATTTGACAAAAACAACGGTGTCGACTTTTTCAGGTGAATGTTCTTGAAACTTACGCCACACATAAAAAAAAATGTTGATAGTAACATAATCTCTAATACAAGTATTGGTCCCTTTCGATCATGAAAATTTCGAAATTTGGAAAACGACAGAGATATAAAGCCTTAAAAACGCGATTTTGTCGGTCGAGCGTACTCTGGTCCTTAGTGCACGCGTACCGAAAGCTCCCTTGCTCAACTGAAAGAGTTGACACAGGATATGTTTTTTAACTTTAGTGATTGGCTGAATAGATACAGAGTTAAGAAAAAAGAATAACGATATTAGTGGTCATGTATACACATTCTAGCTGCATATGTCCAATGCGCTGAATAACGTTGTGACGTCACCAATGTAAGATGTTAAGAAAAGTTTTATTGAATATCTCGCGTTGTAAATAAGCTATCGATATGAAATAATCAATGATTTGCTCAGGTAAAGCAGATGCAACTTTCAATACAAAACAAACTCTTGATAACGTATCACGTGATACAGATTCCGGATACGGCCATCTTGGCCAAATTAGCAAATTTCGATTTCCGCATTAAAATCCACAATAAAACGATAATGTAGTCAGCATGACAAGCGAAGCTTGAAATTCAAATCGAACAATGCACAACGTATCACGTGATATAGTTTCCGGCCGTCATATTAGCAGATAACTACATTTCTGTCCATAATTTATGAACTTAATGCATAATGTATCTAATTCCTATATAATCCCATGTTAAACATTAACAAATTTTAGAATATGTTTTCTTATTTAGAGATGATATACACATAAAATGACTTCAGATTCGTGTTTGCCATATCAAGTTTGGAAAAAAGCAGATTGCACATGGACGATTAAACAAACCGGAAGCTCTGTACGACGCCATTTTGTTTTTTTGGAGACAAATAAAAATATCTGCTAGAAAAGTGGAACAAACGGCATTTCGTTCAGAATGACACTCCGAGAAAGATAGCTATCTTGGATTTTCCAAAATACATGCAATCACTTAGTTGCGGCGGCCATTTTGTGAAATATTTACATTTTAATATCTCGCGTTATAATGGTCACATCAAGATGGATTAAACGTCCTCTTACTCTGGAATGCATCCTAAAGAACAAAATTCCAGTCGGAATAGCAAAAATCTATGACGTCAGAGACTAAAAGTCCCATCTGGATATATATAATATAAAATGGTGGTATCAATATGGAATAAACAGTGTAACGTTGAGGCAATCATAGTGCGCATGCATGAGAAAAGTAGCCACCAGTAGTGCAAACCATACAAAATGCAAACCAAAGTTCTGGTTTTACTCTAAAAGTAACGTTGTTTTGCAAGATTCGGCACCGCTACTGAAGAGACAATTTTCTACGAAAACCAAATTTGGGCTTATTTTTGCGCTACGACGTATAGTTTCAGAGATATCGGCGAATAAAGTTTTTTCAGCATTTTTCACTGTCAAAATCATGCAAAAACGTAAAACAAGTTTAACTGTATCCAAAGATATTTCTCCAATTGCAATATTTTCATAATCTAATAGGAATGATGTACCAAATTTGTTTTTTCTAGCTTCAGCGCTGTGTGCAATGTTTTTTTGGGCGGCCATTTTGAATCCAAGATAGCGAGATTTAAAAAAATGTGGTAATGTTTTTTTTTTTCTAAACTACTTGTGATCGTGTACCTTCATACCAAATTTTGTGTTTCTAGCTCAAAGCGTTTGGAAAATAGATTTTTAGGGTCCACCATTTTGGATTTAAGATAGCGTCTTTGGGTACATTGTGTTATATTTTCGTAACCTACAATTGATAATGTACCTCTATACCAAATTTCATTTCAATAGCCCCAGCCGTTTAGTCTCCCTATTCTATACAACAATTGGTTTGGCGGCCATTTTGGATCCAAGATGGCGACTTTTTCAAAATTTCGGATTTTTTCCTTTACCTACTCATGGTCGTACACCTTCATACCAAATTTGGTGTTTCTAGCTCCAGTAGTTTGGCCTGTGAATTATGATGATGAGTCAGTCAGTGAGTGAGTGAATGAGTGAGTGAATCAGTGACCATGGGGCTATATAGTATATGGATATATGGATATTATAAAGATGTCCTCTATGACACATGGATTATGGAAAGTGAAGAACATGACCGAAAGAGAAAGTGATTCAGTACGAACAAGAGTGTGTTAAGGAGGATAATGTTACTACTAGAGAAGATGCTGTGATTACCAACACTGAACTAATCAATGAGGATCAACATAGCGTCCCCAGAGAAGAAAAATGTAACTTCAAAGATAAAGTGGAGAGTGATAACATGGAAGTAGTACAGACAATCCTAGATGTGAAAGGTATGGAAGAAACTTCTATTCAAGAATTGAGACCTAGTGAACAGGATCAGACCTCAGCAAAGACTATCACGCAGCAAGAAATTGAAATTTGTTTGTGAATTTAAGAGCCAGAATAAGCATTAAAAACCCTCGACCAAGATGAAAGCCAGGTGATCCAGATATCTATGTGTCTTTACAAAAGTAATCATAAGTGTGGATCCAAAGGCAAGAAAAGGCATAACAAATGGATTGATGTAAAGATGGAAAGGAATAATCAGAACCAAGAAAGCCGGATACGCCCAACAATGAATACAAACAGACCGGAATGGAATCAAGAGCTCTTTTTCGTTTGACAAAAATAAGGAAAAAACCACAGAAAATAAATGGAAAGAGAAGAAAAGGTTGAAGAAGGCAGCAAGAACAACTCGAGCTGTGGGAAGAGGATCAAACCAAAAGTCTAGAGTCTGTAGGATCTAACGAAGATATTATTGCCCGAAAGAGGTCCCTAGTCCGCTATCAACCAATCAGCTCAGGCTAGATATAGATATATCCGACCATCAGATGAATGGACACTCACACGACAAAGCAGCACTCTCTCATATCAAAGCTGTAGAGCTCGACCCAATCAAATTCGTCAACTCGTTTTAATACGATCTCAAATGTGTATATAAGTGAACCAACCGAAATTCTGCAAGAAATAGACCATGCTGTTCAATTAGTTACTGCCAACATACAATCTGCCTTGAAAATTTCATCTCAAATTACAACATCTTCCAGTAAAAATCAAAATTTACATACACCTCAGCAACTCCGTACTCAAGTATTAATTCCTCTTAAAAGATGGGCCAGAAAGAAATGGCAAACTACTCGTGATTTCCGCTGGAAAACTCTTTGGAACAAATTAAATAACAAAATTAAGTTTAAGACTACGTCGAATTCAAATTCAGCAATGGGAAAATAAACTTCAAACTCTTGACAGACCAAATTTCGAATTCTGGAAACTTGTTAAAACTTTTTCAAATCCACGAAATCACCAAACGTCTCATCCTTTGCATGGTCCTCGAGGATTAGTTTTCACACCTTATGAAAAAGCATCTTTGTTTTCAGATCAGCTTGAAATCCAGTTTAGTCTTAATCCTGAGCCCTATGATGAAAATACAATTCAATCTGTAAATCATAAGCTTCGAAACACTACCTTAGACCAGCCTTTTGACCCTGTAAATCTATGCACACCTGGAGAAGTTCAAAAAATTATCAGAAAACTAAGAGGCCGTAGTGCATCTGGACCAGACAAGATCTCAATTGCTGCATTAAAACATGCTCCACGCAAATTGCTTGTTCAACTCACTCGCCTCTTCAATGCTCTGTTTTTAAATAGTCATTTTCCTGATACTTGGAACATTGCAAAGGTAATAATGATACCGAAAGCTGGCAAAGATAACAAATTTCCTGTTAATCACCTATCCTGTTAATCACCTGTTAATCCCCATTAGCTTACTATCAATATTAAGCAAAGTCTTTGAGAGACTTATTCATTGCCGTTTACTTCAGCATACCGAAGCACATAATATATTTCCAGCTCATCAATTTGGCTTTCGCAAATAATTTGATACTGTTTCGCAATTAGTAAGAATTATTGAATATATCACTTTGATGTTCAATGCCAAGAATCCTGTCTTTGGTATATTCCTGGACACCTCAAAAGCTTTTGACAAAGCTTGGCACGATGGCATCATCTTCAAAATGATTAAACAAAAATTTCCACATTACTTGATCAGATTAGTTCAAACGTATCTCACAAACCGAAAATTCTTTGTGAACTACAATGGGGCCTCTACAACTCACCGAGACATATCTTCTGGAGTACCGCAAGGATCAGTACTTGGACCTCTTCTATTTAATCTTTACACAGCCGATATCCCAACCTCAGCCACCACTAAACTAGCAACATTTGCGGATGACACTGCTATTTTCTCTTCTGATAAATCCATCATCTATGCTCAGCTATACGCGCAGTTACATTTACAACTTTTAGAAAAAATGGACATCTCAATGGAGAATTAAATTAAACCCGGCAAAAACAACAGTTGTCCACTTCACTCGCCGAAGACCTGTAAATAGACGTGAGTTCATCCTATTTGATGAACCTCTTCAATTCTCTTCAAACGCTAGATATTTAGGTGTGGACCTTGACTCCAAACTCACCTTCAAACAACATCTACAAACAGTAGCCAAAACAGCAACAAACAGAGTCCTTCAACTTTACCCGATCCTACGCAGTCAAGTGTTCTCAATTGAAACCCGTCTGCACATTTATCACATGACTATTAGAACTTTCATAACCTATGCTGCTCCAGCCTGGAAACATGCTGCACCATCCTATGTACTCTTGCTTCAACGAGTTCAGAATAGAGCAGCTCGAATCATATCTGGCCATCCACGAGACACACATATCACACAGCTCCACGAAGATCTTTCACTACAATACTTAGAAGAATTCATCAATCAAATATCTCAGTCATTCTGGAATCGAATAAGAGCATCTCATCATGCTTCGCTACATGACATTGGAACAGCCATACCGCAAAGACATGTTTATCGTATGCCACAACCACTACATTAAATACAACTCAAGACATTTTCTGGAGGAATAACATCATACGGATCCTACGAAGACTTGTTACTTGAATAATGTAACCCCCCTCCTCTCCTTTTACTCACTCTCTTTCTCTCTCTCTCTACTTTTCATTATAAATATATAGGGCTGCGACAGTTGCGACCTATCAAATTTCCCATTCACAAGAGCATCATGTCACCCCAATCAATACATATAGAAGGCATGGGCATTTGTCCGAAACTTAATCTCCAAAATTTAGTCAGGATACAACTCGAACTCGAACTGTAAGAAGTGACAACATAGCCACTGATCTGGAAGTCAGTCAAGGGATTAGATCGCCAAGCAAAACGCCGAGACTACATAACTTACTAATAGAGACGATGGAAGATAGAAGACGAGTCGTCAGACACGGGAGATGTCCAAGGGATGGGTAATTATGAGAACTAGAGTAAACAGATACAGTATGGGAAGAACAACATTTGGAAAGGATTCGTGAACCTGAAAAATAAAGTATCTTATGGAATCGACGGAGAATCAAAGCATTGGTTTGCATGTTGAACTTCAGAAGACAGTTTCGGTTTAGAAACGATGAACCTATCTGTGCAACTCAACAATTATAAATAGTTATGTACATAGTATCGTATATATATATATATATATATATATATATATATATATATATATATATTTGTATATAGTAGTAGTATATTAAGTGGTGTTGTATTTTGTTATATACAAAGCAACGGATGACCAGAACTATATAAAAGCAATACGGAAATACGACATACGTATTGTGTTCGTACAATTTCGCTTGAAGTTCGGCAGTGGTGCACAGCAGTATTTCTTTTGAAGTCCACTAGACGGTAATCCTTATCTTCGCCGGAAGTCATATTAGCCAACTAGTTTCTGATATGGATAAAGTGAGACTGGTAAAAGTATTTTGATATTCTTCGAAGTCACTCAAATGAAAATAATCGCATTCTAAAGATGCTTACGGTATTTGACAACAACCAGGACATAGACGGACGAAGAACGATATCTGACAAAAGTAGTTAGCCATAAAGTTATGTTCGTCTCGATAAGTGACAAGTAGTAAGAAAGAGGACGCAATATCGATTCTCCGAAAGGCAGAGACGAACTTATAAGCGAATTAATTGTTTAGTGTATTCTAGTGATTTTAGTATCATCGTATGGATCTGCATTCAACTCGAACTGTAGTAGGCGAAAGGTATTTTATTGCTCCAGTAGTGTTCGACCTGTAATATAGTGAGGAGCTTAGTTTAACGCTGATAAAGATTACATTTTGAACTACTCATCACAAGAAGTCTTTTCGTACTGAATTTAGCGTAATATGTAATAAGAATTAAGTGTGACAAATACTTTACTGCAGGGGAGAAACCTAGTGAAAGAATGTTTTTGCTTGCCAATTTTGCAATATTGCATAGTTATAAGTACCCAGGGAAAAATCACTTCGTTAATAAACTCTTTCGAGACATTTCTAAGTAAATAATTTCATACGGTAGAAAAACATATTTCTTTATCAAAACTGAAACAGTGAGATTAATCTTTTCATGTATGTTTAATTGTTCTAAGGCAAGAGTAGTCAGTGGTCTTTTGGAACTTAACATTTGCTATATAAATCTTGTTTTATCCAAATTCGTTAAGCACTTGATTATTCAGAAATATATGAAGAACAGCTGTAAACGCTCTTGAATTAATAAAGACACACGACGAATTTCAGATAAATTCGAAAGATTCGCACAATAAACACGTTTTGTTCATTTACTATCCGCTCTCCTCATACCTATGTTATAGGAATAAGTGACTTTTTTGACTGCGTTAGTATTCATTTCGTCCCTATTTAAATTTAACCGCAATTCAGACTTTATCGAGACATGCGATAGTGTAGGTCTTTGATATTTTTTTCTCAACCTAGTGTCTATATAATAAAACTACGCAATTTTATTATTTCTCTTGGTAAAGGGGGATAATGCACTTTTGAATTCTCTCCGTTTCTTATTAAGAGCTAATCGAACCGAAAAAATAAC
>JAGDQP010051480.1:0-10463 GCA_022664845.1 Lepisma saccharinum | reverse complement strand
TTTCGACGTATGACAGTTACTTTAATATTTCCACTTTAACGTTTGTTTCGGATTTTCTAGTTACATTCCCTTATTTCCTTAATTTCGTTTTTTCCAGTCTTTCTTATCTACTTCCAACGCTATTATTCTTCCTACCATCTCTGCTACAGCTGTCAAAGTAATGTTTCGTGATTCCTTCTTTCCGTTACTCCTTTGCCAGTTCTTCGTTTTGATATTCTAAGTTTTCAAATTTTCCCTTTTGCTTTTGTTGCTAGATTTTCTCTATCTTTCAAGCAATATTTTTCTCTTTTAAGCATTTCATTCTCGGTTTTTAACCCAATCAGCCTTCTCTCCATAACGGATGCGTTGGCTAATGAATGTTTCTTTCCTCTTCGTCTTTTTCTCTCCATTTCTTTTTCTTATCTAACTGATTTTCAAGAAATCCAATATTTTATATATAATATATAAATTTGGCTTTTGGTTTCAGCAGCTATGATGTTGTTTTCCTCTCTTAACAACTTTTCTATCATTATCAGGGTTTCTTGTTGTTCCTTTTCTTCTTCAAATACTTTCTCATCTTCAGTTGTTTGTTTTTCATCGCCTTGCTTTTGTTTTATACCTTTAATTCTACTAGTGCGATGTCTGGGACGCTTTTCGTGTCTATCAATGTATCCCTGACTCAATAACCGCGGCACGTTATACCAACTTTCAGTTACCTTTGATTAAATATCCCTCAATTCACTTTTCTCGCCTTTGACACCACTTTTGTTTTCATTCTATCTTTCTCTTTCTATTCCATTTGGACCTCCATTTTTATTTCGAATAACATCCCATTTTTTTCCTTTCTGGAGAAGGATTTGACTGGTTTAATCTTCATATGCTTGAATCTGCTATTAAGCTTTATAAAATATAAATTATGGAGTACCATCTTATTATCTTCGATGGTTTCTCGTATGAATTTCTCAAACTGTTCGTACTAAATTTGCAGTTCTACTTTCTACATGGCCTTTGTTGATAGAGATTGAGTCACGTCAACGCAGTTGTCGCGGCTAAAAATCAATGCTCACTAGCAATCGTTGGTTTATGAGTTATCTTCCAACTCCTAGTTTAAAACGCCTTGCCTTTCAAGGATCCTTGTTCCAAAATAGCAGAGGGTGCGACGTTGATGGTCTCTTTTTCAGTTTTTCAGGTTATCTTTTGGATCATAACTGAAATTTCTTATCGTACCTGCTCTCGTCCAACTCATGGGGGGAGGGGCGGATCTCGAACCCAAAATACGAGACCAGCGATCCAAACGCCGAAGACCGATGTGGTTTAATGTATTTCAACACCTGTTTAGGTTGTATTTTTTAGAAATTGTTTCTTGGATCGACAGAATAAAGTTTGTGTATGCAGTGTTATAAGTGACGATGTTTGCCTGAGCCTTATGCAACCAACCACATTTTAGTGTGTAAGGAGTTGCATAACCTTGTAGGGACTCTCTGCGTTTTCACTTTTATTTTTAAGTTCGTTCGCCTGCTGTGTAAACAATATGCAATGTTTGTGTTCTTTACATTCCATAGCTACCAGTGAACTATTGCGTAATTAATGAGTTTATCTTGAGCGTGGTTTGTTTTATTGTCCCATCAAAATTATATCGTGCAAATTCCATCCTTTAATAATTTTCTCCTACAAAATCCAGGAAAGTTGACATGATCAAATTTCTATTACACCAACATGAAAGCAGTTCACGTACTTGCTTTTAGTGTCCAGTCTTCTTATACCACTCAAATTGAGATTCGCACGAGGGCGGTACTAACATATCTCTTTTAGCTATGAAGTCCACTAGTCAAGTCTGGTCATTAAACTATTTTCATCGTTTGTGTTAATGTAAATTATTGTTTTATATCCATGGAGTTAGCAGTCTTGATTGCGTCATAAAATATGGCCACCTTGGATTTGAGGAGCAATACAGAAAATCTCCAACATATCCCAATCTAGCTAACGGAATTTTAGTACTACGAAATCTAGATTTTTGGTTATAGAAGAAATCACATATTTATTTTCTTCTCCTTTACAACATACTTATTTCTGCTTGTATCCTCCCGTCTCTCTCTATCTCTCTCTCTCCAACAGTTGAAACTTCTTGTGCACCTGTAATCGGCTCATTTTAAGAAGATGAACGACTCACAATTAGCGAAGCACTTCATGAGTATTTTCCATCGACCCAGAAGAGCATTAACAGGAATATATGAGTAATTTCACTAACTTGTTCGTGTTAAATTTCAATGGAAGTCCTTCAAGTTCTATGTGTGAGAAAAAAAGTGTTATTGTTAAGGAAAGTCGATTTCTTTGAAATCGTGTAATTGTGTGAGCTGTGCTTTTTTTAAAAAACAAAACGTGATAACAGGAAACAAAATCTTCTCTGCATTAGTGTGATTTGAAGAGGAAACTTAAGTTCTTTTCAATACAATAGATTACCACGACAATAGATTTCAAAGGACTTGAACATAATTTGCGGTTATGTTTATCTCAACTGGTCAAATTACGTTAGGAGAAATGACGTTTTCTGTTGATTTACTAAATTTTGGACTGCATCATTTAACTTGTCTTTCCTAGTAAACCCTACAAAACGCTTATACGTAATCAGTTTAGGGTAGTAACATATTGATACGCACAAAAAACTGTTTGTTTGTGATTACAAAAAATATATGAAAATAGGGCAGAAACAAAACTTTGTTTTCTCTCAACAACATTTTATTTAAAAGACTTAAATTGCAAGCACTAAAACATAACAACTTGGGTAAGTTTTCAACAGATCTCAACAGACCAATAGGTAAGTTCCAATTTTAGTGAAACTATATTATATCTCTTAAGTAATTCCAGCAATTTAGTGAACTGTAGATGTAAATAGCATTGCAATTTAACAGGTAATTAAGTAAAAAGATAAATACATTTGTTAGTGATGCTTTTCGTTCTTTGTCGGAATCTTAGTCTTATGAAGTTGCTTCTTAAAAATATTGAAATTTTCTTTTCTTTTTTTTTTGTTTTAAAGGTTTTTATTTCGGACTTAGTATTACTAAAAATTTTCAACATTAAAACTGGACACGTTCACATTTTGAATCGATAACCTAATTTAATTCCGATTAGCTAACCATCCTCTGCTTAGAATATGTAATTTAGTTAGATCTGATTGCAACTGGATATTAATTAGTTTAATTAGTATTAACTATGCTTATGAATAAATTTAAATATATCATAGTTTGCCATAATACTAAGTGGATGAGGTTATGTGCGTTCCATTACTGCTATTACACCTATTTCGTATGTAACATATAATGGAGAGCCTAGGTGAGTGAGTTTCGGCAGATATATTTAGTTTGATTCATGGCTAAAAGCTCGCTGCTACTAATGACACAAATTCCGTCTTCAGTAGATTGGATTGGATTATTTTCGTAAATTCACATTCAAAAACAAGTCTCTAGGCGCTTGAAGGAAATTCTGTTAGGATGAATCTCAGCCCATATACAAAGTACAAATCCTGTCTGTCAGCGTGTATGTATATATGTCTGTCAGATATAACGTTAAAAACACTTGGTTTATTCACATTGAAAACTGCTCAAAAATCATTATTCGTTCTTTTAAAAAATTTTGTTTAAATACTTTCAAGAAGGGAAGTAGTTAAGTTGCTAGAAATTGATCTTTATCATAATGAGTTTGTTGATTGATTTCGGGTCTCTAATTAGTCTGGTGATGGGCAGATGTTTCACATTGTTGGCGTTTAACTTCTGCGACCTTGTAACCTCCTCACGCGAAGAGAGAAAGGGAAAAAGTTTGTAGAACAATATTCGGCACGTTACTGCAAATTTCCAAATATTCTATCGTTTCAACTTATGCCTTATTTGTACGGTAATGGACTATAGATTTTGAATGTTTTGTCATATCCCAATCAATGCCTTGGGGAAAATGTCGGAAAGAAATACAAATGTGTTGAAAAATATTTTGATTTTCAAATTTTAGCGACAATTGAGAACCCTGATGTCGGTCGGAGAGTAACCTTTCTGCAAATGGTTGCGTACTTTAATGTTAATAATATATGAAAGATATCAAGCTGGCTTCTAGTACATTAATTACGATTATAATAATAAATTGACTACTGTCGGAAAAAGCATTTTTGCGTAGGAAATTTTGACACTTTTTTATTTACCATGCGATTGTCGCGTTGCTGACGTTGTTGTATATCAAATATGGCTGAATCCTACATTCAGAATGTGTGATACTGCTTTCTTCTCATAATCAGTTTTTCGAAAATAAAATCCGGGAACAAGGAATGACATTTTTTAAAATTACTAATAATCGAATTGTAGCAATTCCTGCAAACACTGACGCTTACGTTAGTAGGAGAGCTACCAACATTACTACTGTGTTTGATTACCTGTTTCAATATTGATAATATATATATATTTTAAAAAATCGAAGTGTACTGTTCGTAGATTAAAGGGAAAGGGAAAGATAAGTTAGGAAAAAAACGCATAATTATGCACAAACTAAAAACAATACAAGAAGTAACGACCACTTTAATTGACATATACATCGAGACACCTTCATAATGGTACTTGAAAATGATACTATGAGTCTGTGTATGCTTTAAACTGAAGTGATACCGTATATTAAAACCAACATTATTAAGAATCGGGTGGAGCGAGCTGAATAGAAATGTTGTGGCGAGGTCTACTTACCATTCATCAAGGAATGATTAAAAGAATGTAGCAGCTGGAAGTCCAATTGCGAGATGAATAACAATCACCATCCTAATTAGGGACTCAAAATCGGTCAAGGTACCCGGTCAAACGTCTAGCTGTATCCACGTAAATACTTTTCTTGTAAGACAAAATGAAAACACAAATTTATGCTTACGAACAAATAATTTTTAAGAACAACAGTAACTTCGTCGTAGATTATTCGTGGTCATCGTTTCCACTTAAATGTTCGGTATAATGAATTAGAGACGGATTCGGAACTCATCAGGTTAATTATTTGCAATAGAAAGTAAGGTAAGTGTACCGATTATGGCCTGGTTACCCAATATGGCTGACCCCCCAGTTCTCTGCAGCTTTCCGTTGGTGCTACTAGATGTTACTGTAAACTATATCCTCATGACAAGTGAAAACATTTTTGCGCGATTCAGTTGTTTATGATAGTGACATGAGAGGCAGCATCTTCAGTTGAAGTTTCATATTGATCAAGAAAATTTTTGCTGTTATTTTAACAAGGCAACTAATCATTCGTTATGTATCTATTGTTGGAAACCTAATCAGAATAATGCATGGATAATGTAGCTATGTGAGAATACGTGAACATAAAATGTGTGTAACGCAATGCACTGCATTGTGTAACTAGCAGACGCCAGAGAAAGTAAAGATGGCAATAGTGAGCAATATGACCCACCGTGGCACGCAGGCAAGATGAGCCATATTGGGCAAAATGCAGCCATAATTTTTAAATTATAGAATTGGGTATTTGAAATGTTTCTACTGAACACTCATCATCATAATGTTTAGTAATTAAAACCAAGGCAATACCAGGCAATAAGGAAGCTATCAATTTCAGTACAAAGAATAAGAAGATTAAAACCAAAACAATGCAAATGTCATCACGTTTACAACGACAATAATTTCAGCAGCTTGCTTCTAATAGTCCTGACAAACCGGCATTGAGTCTTGTGAATCTTTGTTTTGTTACCTTTGTCAGGAAGACAGGGTTACAGAAATGCGTCTTTGTGTATCGTGTAGCAAATATATTCATGAAGAGTGTGTTAGACTCACCGCAAAAGATCACGAACTATTTCTTTGTCCCTCATGTAAGACATGACTTTCTAAACTTCTTCTTTGTGTTACACTTCTTGTTTGTTCATAATTTTTCTTCTTGTATATTCACTTGTTTCTCACCAATTTTGGAATTTTGTATTAAAACAATATTCTTGGTATTGCAAAATCATTTCAATTATATATGCTTATAATGTATATCTCTTAGGATGTAGCATATATGAGTAATACAGAAAGATTTCATATCACTTTTACAACACGCTCTTGTTTACCACGTTCCCAATATGGCCCACTGGCAACATTCTAGTTTCTGAATTTTTTACATTTTTATACGTCATTTCTAGGAAGCAGATTGTATTTTTCATTTATCCAAATAGTCTCCCAACTTGATGGTTCAGTCGATTCGCACGCATAAATACTTTTTCTCAGTGAAACAAATCAACAAAGTTAAGGTAGGCGATATTCGGGCCCCTACCTTGCTTTTAGAAAACGAACAGGTTGGTGACGTTTGCTTGTCGTGACACTTAGTTTCTTGGCATGATCTAGTCTTAAATGCTTGCTTTCTGGGTCTATGACGTGTTACAGCTGCTTTGGTTTTCATTCTACTACGTTTAAATGTCGAGTCTACATGAAAAATATGTAACTGCACATGAAGGAAAAATATGTAACCCTGGCGTGCAGAGCAGACAGACCAAATTTGAAGGTAGTTGTATCAACGTTTAGTGAGTTATTGTCCCCCATCTTTTCACTTTATAGGTGTTCGCAGATATAGCAAAATTAAAGTGAAGATATCGTCAGCACATTAGAAATTTGTCCATCAGTAATCATTAACAAAATTTTGCGATTTTGGTAAAATTTCATAAGAATAAAGTCTAAAGTCATTATAATTAATGTAGATTTGGAATAAACATATAATTTAAGTTAACATTGCATTAGATTAGTTTTAACTCTAGTAAAAATTTCATTTTATTCAAATTAAATAGGATTGATTTAACAAACGGATGTAACCACTCAGACCTTCCTCAGTGCTTTATAATCCACAATTACAGATCTCGAAAACAAGTGAGGCGGAGCCCAATAGAGGGAATGTACAGTGTGCATATAAGCTACCGTCAGACTTCAGCAGCACTCATCCTATCAAAGTTCCGTTGCAAAAATTGCGGTAAGACCTTACCAACGACGCCTCAACCACTTTCTTAGCTCTAGTAGTTCAAAAGTTTACCCTCCCGAAACCGGGGATCCTCTCCTACTATCTGCCTGAATAATACGGGGTTGAACTCGTCTTGCCATGACCTTTCTATCCACACCTCAATCACCTTTTTAGCCTTAGTAGTTACAGAGATATGAATAGTCCCTCTATACCTGGCCCCGCCTCTATCTCTGAATTTGCCACTGCTATCTGCAGGGCCAGATTTGTTCGTCTAGGCGCCCTAGGCCCATGATTTCCAGCACTCCCGCTCCTCCACCCTCACCACTTTTGTCCTTCTTCCCTTCCTACCCTCACAATATGACAAATGACTCTCTTCTGTCTTCAAGCCATTAAGAATAATAACGAGATAATAATTATTTAACTCTGGTAGTGTGGTCATTTACAAAATACGTTTTAATAACATTATAACAATAAAATAATTTCATTAAATACAGTGAGCAATTTTAGTTAAATTACTGTAGGCTACTTGTTGAAACTATGTTAATTACACTAAACAAGAAGGTAATTACAATTACAAAATCTAAAGATTATAATTACAGTACAAAACGCAAAGCACATATGACACTTATATCATATCATATAAGGATAGGGCCAAAAACCCTTTAAAGTAAGCTAAAGAATGGTACGCACAGTCATAATATTTTTTTCTCGCTATTTAGCATTTATTGATTCATTCTGTTCGCCACTTCTCGTTATGTAGAAAAAAAAAAGAAACATAGATTTACACAATTGAACCTTGCGATGTACCGGTATCTGTTAGTCAGTTTATCGGTCCACCCGCTAATAAGTCGCCCCTAAGATCTAACAACTTCAAAGTTACAAAATGCCTAGAAATGGACAAAAGGGACACTAGAAACTCATTCGCAATGTTTAATATGTGGGCAGCTCTTTGAATTTTTAATACTATCTCCGGGAATATTCATTTCCGGAAGACGTAAAGTCAAGTTAGGGAGAAAAATAAGGCTTGTTTCTTCTGTCATAAAAGACACGTTAAGATTTTTTAAAATTTTAAAGGTCTTTAATTCCATCTTTGGATCAGACCAGGATAGGATATGAGAGGGTAGCGGCCGGTATCTTACTTAAGGTACCATAACCTTTGTCTGGTGAAACTGAAGGAAGCTAAAGGGAAACGTCAGTCAGGACGATCGGCAGCAGGATTGGAACGAATGGTACCTACCCATTGCTGACCCAAAAAGATACTTAGTTTTTCTCATATGCAAAAATTAGCGTAAATTATGCCTTCATGCGTGCTTAACACAAAGTACTTCTTGGTCATTATCAGAGGTATAAATGACAGCGACGCCCAATATGTGATACCTTTCTTAATCAATTCGTACTAAAAAGTAATAAAAAAAAATAATTTTGTTTATACATGACTAAAAAGAAAAGCATAGGGCGCTCTCTCACATACAGTCATTTTATAAATTCTTCAATGGTGCGCCCCATACTTTTCTTTTTAATAGTCGTGCATAAACAAAAATTTTTTTTTTTACTTTTTTGTACGAATTGTTTAAGAAAAGCACACTTTAAAAAACTTCTATTACTTTTTTACCCACATCCTAAGGTGCCAAATGGTTGTAGGTTAGCATTTACGAGTAATATTTAAAAAAATATATTTTTAAAATATATAAATACATTGAAATATTTAAAAATAACAATGGAATATTGAGTTGTCACCGTACTTACGTTACTGTGCAAAATTATATCATAGAATGACTTCGGGAAATTAGTTAAATTAACGTTGCAAGATTTTAGTACACCACCAACCATTGTGAACTAAAGAATGTAATAATGATTATTAGTGTGTACAAAGACAAAAATAGGAATATTTAATGTTCCTATTATAGCTTTAATCTTTGTTGTACTCTTTCTAATGTAAATTTACCTAATTTTAAATTACCTGAAATCAGTTATTTACGAGGAGTCAGGCGGTTGCAATGTGACAGTGTTTGGCGCTATCTCTTAATATTTTTTTCTAAATATTGTTTTTATCTCGCATTTTAAATATCAATTTCTAATTTTTCCTTGTAAAGTGCGCCCCTGAGAAATGTGTGCCCCTAGGCCCGGGCCTGTGCATAAATCCGGCCTTGGCTATCTGGATGAATGATACGAGCTTAAGCTATTCTCGCCAAGACCTTTTCAACCACTCCTCAACCACGTTCATAGCCCTAGAAGTTCCTGGGTTGAAAGTTGTCGAGAGGCGGACGGAGCGGGCGCGTAAGGCTTAACAGCCTTGCTGCTAAAGCCTAAAAGGTACAAACAAGTAAACTCTTACTTAAATTGAATGAAATAACATCAGGATTTGGAACCATCTGACTTCCTTTTTAGCTATAACAAGGCACTTGAATTTGATGTATCACTTGCACCTATTCTCATTTGAAAAAATAACTTGAATCCAATATGGCGGCTAAATAATGGCGGACGATGTGTGTCATATTTGCTAAAGATGTAAAACTTGGTTTCATTCATACTGTATATGACAGCATTCATGTTCTTTCCTATATATAGTAATTCAAACGGTGATACCACATTTTTCATTAAGCAACTTAATATTATCGGTGGTCTATCATATTGAATATCTTGCAAACGGTTAGAGATACTGTCCCTACACCAGACAATTTCTACGAACATTTTACATGAATTTGATGTATAACTTGCACCTATTTCCGTTTGATAAAATTAAGTTGAATCCAAAATGGCGGACGGTTTGTGAAAAGTGTGTCAAAGAAGCAGTACTTGATCGATATTTTTTTGCATATACCTACCTACATTCATATCCAGATCTATCTAAAGAAAATAAAGCAATTTTGTGTCCTCACGTAATAGTAGTTTACGATAGCATTTCGGATATATGAAGGCTCATGAATATGCAAATTACCGGTACGGGCCGCTAAAATTAGTACAATACACATTGGGCTGCGGAGAACTTGGCATTTTAATCAACTTTAAACAAATCACGGCGAGACACTTCGCGCATGTACCTTGTAAGAATAATTTTGTATTTTTGTTCGTTAATTAATACATCTCCATACAATTTCTACCTTATGAAAATTGGACTAGGGAAATGAATATTGCCTCACTATATGATGTTTTGGTTATTTTCATAAAATCAAACGAAACTCGCCATTTACGTCACAAACTGTTGACAAAATTGCGTTTCTTTAAGTTACTAAAACCTTAGAACGCACGCGACAGAATTAACATACGTTCATCAGAAACTCACCATGTATTACATAATACATTCTGTTGTTGCTTTACTAAGCCATCGTTAAAATGAAGCTTAAAAATAATAAAATAAAACCTTTTAAAGATATACTTTTCTTAACCTATTCGCACTAAAAAGTAAAATATAATTTTGTTTATGCATGACTGAAAAGAAAAGCATGGGCCGCGCTCTCATTAGCTCTACCCATGCTTTTCTTTTTAGTCATGCATAAACAAAATTATATTTTACTTTTTAGTACGAATAG
>JAGDQP010051479.1:3630-14009 GCA_022664845.1 Lepisma saccharinum | reverse complement strand
TGCTTCAACGCCACGAAAGAAAATCCTTTTTGTATCGAATTGTGACGAAAAATGGATTTATTTTGAAAACCCGAAGCGGAAAAAATCGTGGCTTTCACCTGGCGAAGCCGGTCCTTCAACACCAAGGCCAAATCGCTTCGGCAAGAAGACCATGCTTTGTGTCTGGTGGGACCAGAGCAGTATTGTGTATTATGAACTCTTGAAACCCGGCGAAACCGTTAATGCACAACGCTATCGCCAACAAATGATTAATTTAAATCACGCATTGATCGAAAGACGACCGGAATGGGCCCGAAGACATGGCAAAGTGATTGTGTTACACGACAATGCGCCGTCTCACACAGCAAAACCAGTGAAAGACACCTTGAAATCGCTTGGATGGGACATCCTTCCGCACCCGCCGTACTCCCCAGACCTGGCGCCATCTGACTATCACCTCTTCGCATCAATGGGGCACGCGCTCGCAGAGCAGCACTTCAGCAATTTCGAAGACGTTGGAAAATTGCTCGACGAATGGTTTGCCGCAAAAGACAAGCAGTTTTTCTGGTATGGTATGCATCAATTACCTGAAAGATGGGCGAAATGTGTAGAAGCCGATGGCCAATATTTTGAATAAAACAAAATTAATTTCCCTTGAAAATTACGTGTTTTCTTTACCACAAAAACCGGCAAAATCTTATGCATACACCTGGTAGCTGTGTTAGTTGAACAATTTTTAATATCCCAGGACGACCACAATTTTTTGTGTTAAATCTGCACAATAAACGGTGTTGATTTAGATGATTCAACACAATGGATGTGTTGTCAATGATGATTCAACATAATGGACGGTGTCATACTAGGTCTAGCACGATAACGGTGTTGAACCACCGATATCACACAACAAATGGTGTTGATTTAACAAAAAATATGTTGGTTGCCCTAGAACACCGCAAACTTTGAATTAACACAGCCATTCTTGCAGTGTATTTCCTAATATATAAAACAGCAGTTTCAAAAATTAGGGAATCTGAGAGATCTAGATATATGAAACTAATTTACTCTTAAATCGCAAATTTATTCCGTGTACAATTTATTTTATATTTTTATAAGATAGGTTAATTATTAATACCTATCATCAATGTCGTTCTTTTTGGGTCATTGAGCATTTCATTACCAATATAAGGTAAATGAGAATCCCGTGATCGGCAAAGTTACCTCTGCTTTTGGAGTACTTTCCCAATTAATTGGAAACCGTTTTAGACGTGGTTTTCCTTGGGTCTATAAGAGCAATCAATATTGCTAACTAGGATTGACAGTATTTTGTCACACTACCTTATACAGTTAGAGACAGTTCCTGTGTACGATATTTGGCTAAAGTCCGTATTAGTTGTTTAACTCAATTTCCCTCGATCGACCTGAGCCAGAGTTGCCTATAGGCCTTTAGTAAAATTCAATTCAATTCCTTTCGTCAGTCAGGTTTGGAACATTTCTCTGCGTTCGTTGCAGTCAACAACTTTGAGGAGTTATTCTGTAGTTTTGAAGGTTGAAGTATCCTCTAATAGAATTTCGCATTTGAATTCTGAATTTATTTATGGCCTTTACTTAACTTTGACTCAGGCCGGGATACAATATTAAAAAAATAATGTTGCAATGTAGTCTACCAGGGCCTATCCTGTAGGTACCATTTGCCTGATGTCACTGAGAGAAATCCTGGAAAATGAAATCTCAGTAAAGTAATAGAACTTGGAAGTAAGATCATGAAAAGGTTTTCCTTTAATAAAAATTTAGGCCCATTGAGTATCTGCGATAGATGAATAACCTCTTTCGTCACTTTTCTAAACAACAAAATGATCGGGGTTCATTCCCTGAAGAAGTCGCAAATGATTCGGAATCCTCTTAAAACTATTGTTCTTTTCTATAGAACGTTAACATGATCTTCACCAGACGGAACGTAATTACTGTTTACCCGGTCTAGAGACCCTTGAGTCTTAAACTTGCACTCTCTTTGATTTACGACAGTGAGCAAAAAAGAATTTCTTATGACCAGAGAGGAACCAAGGTTTCGCATAAATTATTGTTGCTTTAAATTAGTTTCAGAATTTAAGGAGACTTGTAAATGGAGAGAAATGAAGTACAATGCTTTTCTTATTCTTGTTTTCAGTTCTCTATTATTTCTTCCATGAGATACACAATTACTTCGTTATCAGCTGACGTTGTTGTCAAAGGACTAAAGATAAGCATACTATTCACGGAACTGCTGATAATGCAGCAACAATTCACTCTGCTGGGGATGAATCGAAAGAGCGTTTCCGTAACCAGACGCATCGAGAGTAACCATACGAGACACGGTCCATATGTCACGCGATAGGCTTTTAAACACCCAACATTCACATTTATAATGCATTTATAGACTACCATTGTATCTGGCAGTTTATCCTATTTCATGGTGCAGTTAAACTCACTGACAGAATAAATTGACTTTAGTGATAGCATGTTCCCAACGAAACTACTAAGTAATCATAAAATATCTCAATTGGAAGAGGTTTTATTGCTTCTCCAGCTATAACTTTAAACTATGCACATGCCTACATGATGCAAAGTATCTCTGTGCAAGGGATGAAGTTTCAGAAGTAAAGCAAAGTGTATACAGAAGATAATTTAATAATATATTCATATTCCAATCTAGCAGATAGGAACGACAAAATAAATAAACAAATATATATACGGCTCAGGCCGGGATAGGGGAGGGTGAGAAGATTTGGGAAGGTGTCGGCCAGGACTATGTTGGAGGTGCCACCCCGGCATTTACCTGGTGTGACTGAGGAAAAAAACTCTGAAAAAACAAATGTACATTACTAAAGGGGATTGTGATATATCTTTTAAGGTTTTTCTTTTTCAATATTCTGTTAAAATTAACTTGAATTGATTATCTTGTAACATCTCCCATTCTGGTCTTCAATAATTTTCTTTCTTTCTCTGCTCCCCTGTGCATTTCATCTTCTAGCATTGAATTGGATTTAATGGCTGGGGCCCCCGAACAAGAATATCATGGTGAAGGGAAGCTGCTTCACCATTACCACCCAGAGGCTGAAGATGAATGATATCGGCAAGCCATGATGCATGATGGACAAAGGACATCTTCAATGTCTGGCTTTACTGCGAGGTCGTAGAGATGACAACTATGCACCCCTAAAGCAAATCAGGAAATAGTAACATATGGTTCATGGATTTTCCTGGGGTAAAGTATTCCGAAGGTAAACTAGTCCCTCATTCGGATCTACGGGCTGGATTGCTTGAGGGGGCTCCAAGAACAGGATTAAGAAAGATCTTAGAATTGGAACGTGGAACGTACGAACCTTGTACAAAACAGGCGCTCTTCAGCGGCTGTACGTGAGACCGAGAAGTACGAGCTGGACATATTAGCTATACAACAAATACGATGGGAGGTTCAATATATCTGGTGTAGTAAAAAGTAATCCATTATTTTTGCATGACATTGAAGGCTTGACTTACCATAGTTAGAATGATCCGATTTAGGTCACATATGCGCCGTTTTGTTCGATAACGTGTTGCCATTTGGAAGGTAATATCATGATGACTCTCTCATAGAAACCCTTGTCCCTATTGGCAAAAAATTGAGACAGTCGATTTTCACAAGCCTCTCTTGAAGCGAATTTTTCACCAGCAAACGTGTTCGCCATGGACAGGAACAGATGGTAATCACTCGGTGCCAGGTCCGGACTATAAGCTGGATGCATAAGAACCTCCCAACTAAGCTCCCGGAGCTTCTGGCAAGTCACTATCGATATGTGTGACCTGGCGTTGTCCTGGTGGAACACAATGCCTCTCCTATTGGCCAAAGCTGGCCGCTTCTGGGCGATTGCTGCCTTCAGACGATCCAATTGTTGACAGTATAGTTCCGCGTTAAGGGTTTGGCCGTAGGGGAGCAGCTCATAGTTGATAATTCTCTGCCAATCCCACCAAACACACAGTAAAACCTTCCTGGAAGTCAATCCTGGCTTGGGCACCGTTTGAGCCGGCGCACCGCGCTTCGACCACGACCGTTTTCGCGTGACGTTGTCCTAAGTGATCCACTTTTCATCACCAGTCACCAAGCGCTTCAGAAATGGGTCGCTTTTGTTGCGATTCAGCAGCGATTCGCAGATGGAAATTCGGTCCATGAGGTTTTTTTTGCGTTAACTCGTGTGGCACCCATACATCAAGCTTCTTTGTGTTTCCAGCCTTATGCAAATGGTTCCACACGGTTTTTTGTGCAATGTTTAGCTCTTGGGCAATCGAAACAGTGCTTACATGACGGTCGGACGCGACAATGTCCATGATTTTATCGACAGTTTCGACACTTGGCCTTCCAGTGCGTGGTACATCTTTGACGACAAAATTACCGGAACGGAATAGACGAAACCAAAATTGCGCGTAATTAGCTGTTACAGTATCAGGACCATAAACACTATTCACATTTGCAGCTGCCTGGCTTGCGTTTTCGCCTTTATCGAAGAAAAATTGTAATATATAGCGTATTTTCTCTTTGCTAGTGTCCATTTTGACGCGCACTCACACAACACTGAGTCAACTCATCACAACTATCTGAACAGTGTTTGTAGTACGCAATCTCATCGTTTGAACGCCATCTCGTTGAACCCGATCGGACTTATACAACGCGAGATACAGATCACTGAAGCCATCTATTGGCAAAATAATGGATTACTTTTTACTACACCAGATAGTATACGACAGGGTAAAAACACTTTCTACTATGGGAGAACACAGTCACATAATTTCGGACAGGATTTCTAATTAAGTAAAGCTTCTTTCCGGTGGTTGAGAATATAGAGTTCGTAAACGAAAGATTAACCTACGTTATGATATGCACTCGATGGTGCAGCACGGTTTTAATAAATGTCTATACAACGGCCGATGAGGTTGATGGGAACGACAAAGGTATATTCTATGATGAGCTAGAAAGGCTGTTTTACCGATTACCGAAATATAATTCGAAAATTGTTTTTGGTGATTTCAATGCTAAGGTAAGTAAGTAAGATGTAGGAGGCAATTCGTGATACAGTGGAAGGCGCAGTGAAGCAACGTGTACGTGAGAAGAAACAGCAGAAAAACACATTTTTACTTATAAAGACTGCCTTAGGCTTCATGAGGAGCGAAAACAAGCAAGGCAGCGATTGCTAAGTAATAAAAGCGAAGGAAATACCAACGACTACAGTAACGCGAAACGAAAAGCCACAGGCTGATTCAGAGGCAAAAAGCGAGAATATCTGACACAGAAGATTCAGAAGATAGAGTAAAACGGGAAGACAAATAACATACGAAATCTATACAAAGGGGTAAACTTGTTAAGGAAAGTTTATCAGCTGAGGTTAGGAATGATTAGATATGAACGTGGAGATCTTCAGGCGGATCCGACTAAAATTGTCGATGTGTGGAAAAGTTATTTCGATAAACTTCTCAATCGAAATAACTCTCAACGGGGAAAAATAGAGGAATATGAAATCCATACCACAGAACCGTGGATTCCCGAACCAACCGAGATCGAGGTCGAAATGTCGGTAAAGAAATTGAAAATTTTCGAATCACCAGGAATAGGCAATATTCCAGCCGAATTAATTAAAGCGAGAGGAACGGCACTAATCAGGGAACTATATAAATTGATAAGTGGTATATGGAGAAAGGAGGAGCTCCCAAAGGAATGGAAAACCTCAATAATAGTTCCGATTTATAAAAATGGCGACAAATCGAACCGTATTAATTACCGCGGAATCTCGTTACTTACAACATGTTACAAAGTATAAAGTAATATTCTGTTAACACACCTAAGTGTATAAGAAGATGAAATAATTGGAGATCACGGATGTGGATTTGGAAGAAATAGATCCACGTTGCACCAGATTTTCGCCTTGCGACAAATATTACAGAAGAAATGGAATACAATGGGACTGAAGAAGGCTTGTGATTCTATCAAAAGGGAAAAGTTATACAGTATCCTTGTACAATTTGGAATTCCCAAGAAACTTGTGGGGATGTGTCTCAGCGACCCCATAAGCAGAGTACGGGTAGGTAATAATATGTACGATAATTTCAAGATTCGCAACGTATTGAAACAAGGCGATGTTTTATCACCATTACTGTTTAACTTTGCGTTAGAATATGCGATTTTAAAAATTAAAGGGAAAAAATGGGGCTAACATTGAATGATTTGAATCAACTGTTCGTATACGCGGATGATGTAGATTTAACAGGGGATGTTATAGATGCACTATAAAGTAACACCGATGTCTTAGTAGAAGCTTGCGATGAGATAGGTCTACAAGTAAACACAGGGAAAACAAAATACCTGATAACAAGCCGAAACACAGAAAATGAAGGGAATAAAAACATAATAATTAAGGATGAAGTCATAGAGAAAGTAAACAAATTGAAATACTTGGGAGCATACGTAACAAGGAAAAATCAGATCACGGAAGAAATAAGACGGGCAACGCATGTCTCTATTCAGTCCAAAATTTTCTAACCTCGCGATTAATATCAATAAAGTTGAAATTTAAAATATACAGAACGGTTATTCTGCCAGTAATACTTTACGAATGCGAAAGTTGGAGTACGATCCTAGCAGATAAACATAAATTACGTGTATTTGAAAAAAAGATTTTTGAAAAAGATATAGGGCCAAAACGGGATGAGATGATTGGATAATGGAGGAGGCTGCAATGAAGAACTCCACGGACTGTACGATTCACCAGATGTTGTAAGAAGAATCAAATCGCGGCGACTAAGGTGGGCAGGTCATGTAGCTCGATGAAGGTAAACGAAGATTATATTCTATCTTGGTTGGAAAGCCGAATGAAAAGAGAGCGTTGGGAAGACCCGATACGTCGTTCGGACAACAATATTAGAAGAGATCTTCGAGAAGTAGTGATGAAAACTGGCTTGATCTTGGCCAGGATAGATTCCAATGGCGAACGTATGTTACTGTGGCCATGAACTTGCGAATTCCGTAAGCAATAGAGTTAATTAGTTAGGTATCTGTAGTTCAAGCTGGGATAGAATTGGGAGAGGAATGTTGAATGTACTCGGCAAGTACCTTATTTGAAGATACCATACTGTTATTATCTTGGTAGGACTGGGAACAAATCCTGGGAAACATTGGTCAAGATGGATGTCCCGTTACATCGAAACCAGGACCTTTCTGATGCAAAACCTTCGTATTCCCTCGCATTACTTTTAGAACTTGATTAATAGCGAAACTTTTCTTTTGATATGATCGATCGAGTTGAATTTCATCTACCTAATATTCTGTAAGAAGTCTCTGTTCTCGTTCACTCTTGCTAGAAACTCTTCATTCTTCTTATCTTGTAACTCAACTTCATGTTTCGCATAACCTTCCAAACCCATTTTTAAATACTTCCATTCCATTTACATACATCATCCTATCATTCCATTTGACAAGTCTTCCTGAGTCGTAATTTCTTGGTATTCACAGTTAATTTTGATGAAAGCATTTTTTTTCTTGTTTGAATTCTTCTCTTGCGTTTAAAATTGAATCACTCCATTCATCTAAAAATTCATCATCTAATTTCTTGTACTTCTACTATACTGTTGTTGATGCTTTCCTCTTTTCGAATCTCAAGTCTTTTCCTACAATTTACATTAATATACATCATAACCTTCGTTAATACTATTTACTTCAACCACTTTTGCTGCAATTATAGCCATATCGTTTGCACATCTTAATAATTTCTTCCGCCAAATCTGATACATCCTATTTCATCCAGAAAATCTGCAAACATTTCTTGTAAATTTATGTAAAACAAAAAGCGACAAGCAGCACCCTTTCCTGATATCTTTTCCAATTGTATCACAGTAATGTCCTTTTATGTTTACTTTAATTCTTTAATGTTTATATAGGTTACAATCTGCCTGAGTTCTAAAGATATCCAAGAGTTTGATTCATTCGACTTTTTAAAATACCCATTCCAAAAGTAGGACACATGAAAACTCTTTGTACTCCTTTCTATAAATGTTTAGCCAGTTGTTCTAATCACGCAAATAGCATTCATGATGCCGTTACCTTCCTAAAACTGGATTGTTCTTCCCCCATAAAATCTTTTGATTTTTCTTAAAGCTATGAGTTTCTCTATACCTCTAGGGAATTTAATAACTTGCCAGAACAAACCATCGCAACCAATTTGCATCTACGGTATCGAGAACAAAATTGTTTTGTGAACAAAATACAAAGTCTATGCAACAATCTAAACTTTGAAGCTTATTTTCGAAAGCTGAGAAGATTGTGAGACAGATATAGAATATTGCGTTGATCAGAAAGTGCATGCTAACATTAGCTAGCGCAGTGTGAAACCAACAAAACTGGTTATAACACATTACCGTGTATCCATACCCCTGCAGAGCAAATAACCGTACAGACGACAAACATAATTGAAGGGTATAGGAAAAGGGAGAGGAAGTTCATTTTTAAAAAAATGAGTTTGCAGTCGTAACAAGTACTACACAATGACAACCAACAGCTAGGAACATTCCCATTTAAAAACGCAAATAATCCACAAGTTATACCTTTTTTTATTAAGAATATTTAATATCTACATAGAAGTAAATGAGAGAGTTTGATTTAAAAATGCATATTACGAGAAATCACTATTCTTGGACATTCACCCTTCTTTCCCTCTACTCTTCAATTCAATGTCAAATGTCAACGTCAATGTCAATGTAAAATATTTAATCATATATAGCTTACGTGTGCTGTCAATTCCAAATATCTTCGACATGGAAATCAATATTTCAATTATTTCTGCACCAAGAAAAATCAGATACACTCAACTGTGCAAATTACAAAGAAGTGAATTCCTTATTAATTGGGAAAGCAAAGTTTATAAACAGGAAATAGAAAAGAAGAAAAATCAGAATGAAAGAATAAAATTCAAGACTTACAGAAATTACTTACAAAGTGGCAGAAACAACAAAAAGAAATTGATAGTATCAGTTGCCAAAGAATTTGCAAGGTGGTCATGGTTCACATCGTCAAAGAATCTCTCAGAAATTAGAGAAAATAAGCTATTCGGTGAAAATAAGCTATCAAATCTTATTCAGCCAATATGTTGATAGTGAAAACCTACGTTTACAGTACATACTTACGTTGATAATGCAGTCAACAGAAAGTACCACTAGTATGCAACTGCAGTAGATTAATGAAAACTTCAATTAATCAAGAACTACAGGAAATGAATAATATTTTGGAGAAATTTATCATAGTAACAATATCCCCCCCACATGCAAAAAAAATGAATATATTGGAAAATAATTCCAGATAAAAGGGTTAATATTCATTCTGATTTAAATCTGTAAAGTTATTGTACAAAATGTAATATTACGTCCTTAATTTATTTTGATATTTAAGGACTTTAGGCAACTTTTGCTCAAACCGGATGGGTGAATGAAGAAAGTCTGAGTAAACGGTAGAACCCTGAGAAAACCCACGCACACAGTGTTTGTCCACACACCAAGCCCACAAGCTGGCCGGATGGACGAGCGGTCTGCGGTGGTAGGCCATCGGCTTGGAGGTCCCGGGTTCGAGTCCTGGCATGGGTGTGGATTTTAACAGCTAAAGGCGAATCGTGACGGGCCGAAGTCAAAAGTTACTGGACTAGCCCATATAAAAATAAAGTTTACCAAAGTTTTTACAAAGCCAACATGGCGCGAGCAGGGTTTGAATCGACGACCCCAAGCGCCATAGATGGACGCTCTAACCATTGAGTCACCGCTGCCTCCAATGTCACATCCTGATCAATAAAAGAATTAAAGTTCGTTACGGACTTAACGGCATTATTAAACGGATCGTCACTGTCATTATACGACAGTTGCTGTTTACGTGTAAGTAGAAGACACAGATCTCGCTCAAATCTTCTAAATACCAAATACCAATGTCAGTGTGCATGTATCGTCAGAAAAATGTTTGATGTGTGGGAAATTAACCTAATTATTCCAAAATATTTACATTTTGTAATTGTACTTGTCTTTAGAATGGATATTAGAACATTCTACACCGGCTATATATAATAAATCATAGCCATATTCGATCCAATGCTCTACTGCTACCACGCTGACCATACGGGTTGTGGGAGGAGAGCCGAAGCTCTCACTGTGATCGCCACTATATTTCATTCATAGAAGCTCCCCATTTGCATCACGATGCTGGGTGTGCACCGTTCCAGACTCACACGCCTTGGGAAAAAGCCTTGGCAGAGCCGGAAATCGAACCCGGGACCCCTTAATCGGTAGTCAGTAACGCAAAGCACTAGACCAGCGGGGCGGTCATAAATATACACACACATACACACACACACACACACACACAC
>JAGDQP010051478.1:0-14009 GCA_022664845.1 Lepisma saccharinum | reverse complement strand
GTTCTATGTACTCAATCCTCTTTATGCAATTTTCCTCCTCTTTCATTCCCTTCTTTTCTTCATTAAGAGTTTAGTTTCTTCTGTGATTTTGATCTCTTTTTTCTTTCTGGTACCTGCTATCTCCTTGGCTGTTTCTCTTATTATCTCAGTCAGTATTTTATTTCTGCTATCGATGTCTTCTTCATCCTCTAACTCTTCCAAGGCGCTGAATCTGTTGCTTAGTTCTATCTCGAATGTCTGTCTGTGTTTTCCAAGATTTTCCAGATCTAAAACCGACGGTTTTCCACTGATAAGCTTCTTTCTCTCTAATCTAGTATTTAGTTTCAGCTTACATCTCATCATCCTATGATCACTCGAGAATTTGAAACTGTTCAGAACAGACACATCTTGCAGAATTTCCCTGTTGTTTGATAGAACGTAGTCTATTTCGTTTTTGGTCCCATTTGGACCTTTCCATGTCCACTTCCTCTGGCTCTGGGGCGGTTTCTTGAAAAATGTATTGGAAATAGACAGTCTGTTGGCTTCTGAGAATTCATTCTAATATATTATAAAATAAATTAGTAATATAATAAAACTTTATTATTATTACGATTTAATAATGCCAATACTTCGAGTACCGTACAATTTGTTTAGACGAATTAGAACATTCTGGAATATTATTATTCTGTTTAAAACATTTTGAGCATATTCTTTTACGTCTTCATCGCTGTAAACATGTAAATATTGCCTGTTGAATACATGGCATGTAGAGATGAAGTTTTCTCCACGTATAAAGACTAAAATTTACCTGGAAGTTATTGTCATCATATGATGAACGAATAATACACTGGCGAATACTCTTAAAATTATAAGAAAATTATAGCTCATAATTAGCGCTAAGAGAAAATTCTGTGTTCAGTGAAGTTGCTGTAGTCGAATTAAAATAGCTGTCAATATAGAGAAAATATGATAGAAAATTATACCACTCTTTGAGAGAAAAGCGCATAGGATCGTAGTAATTATGTAAACTAATAACTACAGAAAATATCCCCGTATTATAATCATATGCAAGACCGACACAAATTTAAATAATAATGATTTAAAAATTGATTATCCATTATTTCTTCTTCTCTATACATGGATAAATAGATACAATACCATAATAACTTATTTAATCTATTCGCTGTCTCTTTAAACCGTATGGAACCGTATCATAATTATCAGCGCATCTTTTTCTTTTCATGTACACCAACTGATAAATTTTCTTTTCCGGCCTAGAAACGATATTATGATCTCTCATCCGAATAATTTTTCTTTCGCTAGACACATGAACAGGTGGAGCGTTGTTAAGTATCATTTCTTTTATTTTTTAGATTTTTTTTAGAATTTTCATAATTAAGTGTTATCCCTCGAACTTTACACACATAAGAATTTTCCCCATTATCGGGGTTGTATACTACAAATCCATAGTTCTTTAGGCCTCCGGAACAGAACTCACTAATAAATGCTTCAACACCGTATGCTTGTACCTCATTAGTAAGTTCACCAAGCATATCACCAGTTTCTAACTTTGGCCCGTCTGAAGTCTCCACATAAATTATACTATCCCTATCATAGTACAGCACGTATTTATCCAAATAATTATAGAGCTCCAGACAAGCGTGGGCAGTAGTATAACCAGCTATTATCACACTTGTACTGGTGTGTGGTACACTCGCGCTATCAAGATACTGCCAATTTACAATTAACTTGTCCTCGTTAATTTGAATATCTTCGTGCACCTCAATATTTGGATCGGCTAACTTATTAAAATATCCCCCCGGGTCAGATATTATTGATGTTTTTCTATAATTTTCTTTCTGACTGAATTTACCCCCAAAACTATTTAGTGCTAATTTAGCTAAACTCTTACGACCATTATTTACACATATTTTGTCCGGATCCAACTTAATACCTTCTTTATTATAATAGTTGCTTATAAATTCCTGTTTCCTTTCATCAGTTGTGCACCACGCAGGTCAGCCGCTAGACTGTTTTTGTTTTTAGGAACTTATTAATATACTCTGTCAACAGACCACCTTCTTTCTTAACAGAATTATATTGTTCAACCTTTAGATGCCACGCCTCAAGCATTTCTACCAACTTATATCATTTTTGAATAGCCTTGCGAACCTCATGCACTACCCAAGTACCGGTAATGAAATGCTCCTTATCACTATGTGTACAATCACCCTGATTTAACAAATCCGGGCATGCTCTGCACAGAGGGAATAGTAACTTACCCCCAGGCCGATATGGTAACATAGGGTGATACAAATCAGCTTGAGGAAGAATAGTACATTTTACGATTCCCCCAATCTGATCAATAGGCCGAAACTCTTTTCCTACATAAATATGTGTAGGATGCCCCACGGGATATTTTGTAACCTTATTACAGAAAGGGTACAGGGAACATACATCCAAATATCTAATTTTCTCCCCCTTTTTCACTTTATAATGTATTTTCACCGCGTTTGTCCGCCCCCCATACAGAGCATCACGCGGAGTCATTGGTTCTTTTCTGCATGTGGGGTGGTTTTTAACATACCTCGAAATATTTTCATTATTTTTCATTCGTGTTTCCCATTGACACCCCCACATGGTGTGCACAATAAAACCAAATTCTTCTAATCTTTTCACTTTAGCAACTGTACTTTCACATTTTATATTCATAGTAGAGAAAGAGTTATTGTGGAGTGCTTTATCCCGTTCGGTTCGATAACACATACGACAACCGAGATACAAACAGCCTTCATACTCCCAAACGTTCTTTTCCGTTCTCCGTATCATTCCAATAGCCATCCACTTTAAAATTACCTCACACTACACTTTCTTTTCCATTACCCGCGTGCTCTATTTTTATTCCTGTTTCATTTTCTTCCCACACAAGCCATTGTATCGCTTCGACCGACTGGACATCACTCCATCGATAACCCTTTCTCGGTATAATACTAATGGTGTCCGGTCTTAAATAATTGCGCCTAAACACTAAATTGCAAGCGCTGGCTATATTAATTGCTTCCAGGAGGGGTTTACCTTTGTCTCAAACTCAAACTGTTACATAAAACGTAAACAAGCCATTCTTAATATATTTACATCTTGCCGACAGTATTTAATTAATTCCTCCTGGAAATTAAACGTATAATTCTCCCCCAAATTTTTATACCATTCCATAAACTTATCACGTTCTTCTTTATGCACATTATCTACCCCATAGAATGTCTTGGCAGGCAGCGGACCGGAATCATTCTGATAACCTGTGGTGTTAAAAAAGTGCGGGAAATAACCATTAGTTGAGGAAGGTCAAACGCTTGGAGCAATTTGGCCAATGCCATACGCAAGAAGTTAAGTGAATCGATAAATCGTAAATTTTTATATTGAATGCTTAGAAGCTGACAACCTCTCATAATAATATCGGGAGACCACTGTTTATTATTTATCATAAATCTTAAAACAAAATGAGCATCGTACCCTCGGGCGTTGTGCCCTACACATGTAATATTAATGACAGAAGATCGCTTCTCAGCAAGACAGTTTAAAAACTGTAGAACACAATCTTCACCCTTGAAAACGTGTTCTCTTACACCACACACAGAACAACTTAAATTTATATTATTTATACCAATACATTTATAACACAGATGTTGTACTATTAATAGATTGGGTACGTTTCAATACACGTTATTTACCTCATCCACTGTTTCACTCTCAATACCGTAAAATACAACCATAGCTTTTTTCTGACTGTAGTGTCCACATCATGCCCTTTTTCGGCCACATGAAACATAAATGGTTGTGCGGCATCATACTACGGCAGTTTACACAATATATTTCCCCGCATATATGAGGGTTACGAACCTTTGTTAATGTATACACCTTTAAATATAAATTACATTGTTTTCTAGTTTTACATACCATACTCTTATGATTATTGAAACACACACTACCATAAAATGATCGATTACAGTCATTACATTTTATTAAGGATTTCACATCAACACATGAGGGCGTACTCCCACACTGTGAACAACCAGCCTGGCATTTAAAATCGTGTTCGTATGAGTTTTGATATTTACTATGGCATTTCTGGCAATAATAACCGTATGAAAATGCTGCCGTTGAGCTTGTAATTACATTATAATGATTGTTTAGTCATAGTAAGTTAATGGGGGTTTCACCACCACCTACTTCTTCATATAGAATTAATAGGCCCGACAAATCCCCATACACAGTTATTTTATAATCTGTTAGCATACTTTGAAATTGGTGAATATCTTTTATTGTACCGCCATTGGTCCCCGCTTTAACACTTAACTTATTAACTTCCGTGTTCATAACTTTTTTCCTTTGATTAAAATATCTCTGTCGTTCTTTATTATTATTTTTATTATCTGTGGCTGTCGAAATAATAACCAAAATGATCTATGAGGCTCACTTTGATTGATCATTATTATCAATACCTTCCATGAGGTGGGCTAATAACTCTTCAATACCTTTCATAACCCATGTTAAAGGGTTTTCATTTTCTGGACTATTATTTATTTGTACTTCTATTAGTCTACCTTCCCTATTGAATTTTTTATATATTTTACGTTTTTCACTTTTAATTTTTATTTTTGAATCATTACGCGCTCCACCTGTTTGTACGTTATTAAACACTTCCATGCATAGAGCATCAATTTTGTTAAAAATATCAAATTGATCCATCTTTAAATTTAAAAGTCACTATTATTACTTTAAATGGGCTGGAGTATTTTTGAGCTTTAACAAATTGAAATAAATGTAATAAATATTTTATAGTATATAATTTGACACAAATCAACAAAAAGATATACTCCACTGGAAACTGCACACTACACTATCCACGACGATCTTTCTTCTCCTGGGGCGACGATACCGCGCACTACACTATTCCACGATGATCTCCCTTCTCCACTGGACACTTCCACGACGATCTTCCTTCTCCGCTGGGCAATCCCACGACGATCTTCCTTCTCCTCTGGACTTCCATGACGATCTTCCTTCTCCGCTGGACTTCCACGACGATCTTCCTTCTCCGCTGGGCAGTCCCACGACGATCTTCCTTCTCCACTGGATTTCCACGACAATCTTCACTCTTCGGATGTCAGTAGGCAGCTGACGGTGGTACCACTCAAACGCTCGGTGTTTATAGATTTCGCCAACCAATCAGAATGCAGGATTGAAGAGTGAAAGTAGGTCAAGGTCACACACGGCGATTCCCCATGACGTCATGATTATTTTCGCAATACAACCTGTTGCGAAATCAGGACTTAATAGGTCCAAAGAGACAAAATTTTATCGGATCATCACTAAAGTTTGGATTTAGATAGACTATGATGAAAAACGACAAAGGGTTTGTAAGGAAAGATTTTTCGATTTATTTTTGCGATATTTTGAGCCGTTTTCGAGATATCGGGCCAAATTGCCAAAATTTTATCGGATCATCACCACGCTTCGAAAATTAGGTAGATTATGATGAAAATTGACAACGAGTTTATAAGTGGAGATTTTTTATTTATTTTTGCGATATTTTGAGCTGTTTCCGAGATATTGGGGCTAATGATTCCTAATTACCAAAATTTTATCGGATCATCACCAAACTTTGGATTTAGGTAGATTCAACAAGGCGTTTATAAGGGGAGATTTTTCGATTTATTTTTTCGATATTTTGAGCCGTTTCCGAGATATCGGAGCTAATGGTTTATAATTGTCAAAATTTTATCAGATCATCACCAAACTTCGGAATTACGTAGCGTGATGAAAATCGACAACGGGTTTACAAGGGGAGATTTTTCGATTTATTTTTGCGATATTTTGAGCCATTTTCGAGATATCGGGGCAAATGGTTACTAATTGCCAAAATTTTGTCGGATCATCACCAAACTTTGGAATTAGATAAATTATGATGGTGAAAACAGAATTTCAATTTGTCTACGCGTTTACGAGATATATTTGACCTTTAACTAGGTTATAGGGTGTGGATAGAAACTGACTTCAGATTTCTGTTATAATTTCTGCTATGTTAAATAAGGCTTCGTTTTCTTTTATGAAATATCTACTATGTTAAATAGGATTTGGAGAAGGTGCCGTAGTCTTTTATAAATAGGGAATGGACCGTAGACTCTGTGCTGTGTATGTAATTACCTGCTAGGTACTGTGTTAAATAGGGGTCCTAGCCTTTCTTCTATATTAAAAAGGGGTTCATAGTCCATCTCTTCTATTGTGCACTGTGTGGGGTTAATCTCTCATATATTTAAATAGGGGTCGTAGCCTTGTGCACTATGTGGGATGTAATCTCTGCTATATTAAATAGGGGATAGACCGTAGCCTTTCATAGAATTGGAGGCCATAATCTCTGCTATATTAAATAGGGGTCGTAGCCTTTTATATATTGTAAACAAACACGGCGACACATAGTATCATACAGCCATGGAAAATCGGCTCTTTGCTATCAGCCAGGTACGGGCAAAATGTGCAATTTCCAAAAAGTGGTTTCAAGTTTCCGGAGTACTACTAACGTTTAATCTACATATTATCAACGTATGTATGAACGGGAACAGCTTCAGTGTTGTACGTATAGTGATAACTGTGCAGCTTAGGTGTCCTATAGTCAGTAAGCTGTCCATATTTGAAGGGGTCGGGTGGAGATAGTACCTAGCCACATTTATCACTTTTAGAAAATCCATTTTTGAAAGTTTAGAGTAATCCACAAATCGCGCTTTGTTATCGGAGTCCGTTTGCAATTTGTTATCTGGTCAATTCTAAACCCAGTAACCATACTCGTGTGTCGACTTGATATTATGTATCTACATATTTTTATATTTATTTTAGAGGTGCTGAAGAAATATGTTGCTTGGCACTTTATTGACCCAGAACTTCAGTGTTATACCTGAGATTTTACACTAACATTGACCACAAATTAATATATTTTTAGAGTAAAAATAAAATTATTTATGTACTTATAAAGTATTTTTATTATCTTCAGTAACGTACATACAAAAATAATGTTTTACCTGAAAAATAATATAAATATTTCTTAATAATATAAACGTTTCTTAACAATATTAACGTTCCTTAATAATGTACAAGTACTTTAAAAAATGTATGTTGTATCTACGTAACATGCTTGGATGAAAAAACACAATAAACATAACTTGTTCCAATCGAAAGAGAAAAAAACTTGCCAAAATTGGACCACTTGTAGCTGTTATTACATCTCTAATACACTGTTACTGAAGAGATAAAGCAATTTACCACTACCAGTCTCATATAATAGACAAGCAAGTATAAATAATAATAAAAAAAACTTGCCTTTTTCATAACAACCTAATATTCGATCACCTCTTCGAAAGAATAATTTTCAGTAACCAGGTTCTTGTAAACAGAGTGATAGAGAGTCGAATGTAGTCTAAGCATTTCCTCAAGCTGTCCGATTTCGACTTCTTAATTTTTAAGGATTCCTTGTATTTGAGTGTGAATGGTTGGGAAAATCCGCTGGATATCCTTTCTTCCTGAACGGGTACTCGCCAAACACAGCGTTCAGTGCATGTTTTACGAAAACGATCCATTTTCTTTGTATTTCAATACAATGCCAAGCCACAGCACTGATAACATATACAAAATTAGTTACAACACAATGCTAAGCAACTAAACAGTTTTTCTATACTTTCTTACAAGAAATTTGTGTTCCTGTAGAAACAAGCTTACAATAAGTCGAATGATGTTTGTCTTGTTAAGTACATAGATGAACAGATAACAAAAACTATTTAATATCGACTCAAGGGCACTTAATACCAACTAACACATAACATAAGATATTTTACGGGAAAATATAGTGCCAAGCCACACTTACCTTCTCATCATTTTCTGTGCTTGAAGACGCACATGGCTGGCCATTAAGGGGCGGGAGGAGACAGTGGCCACCCTTTTCTCACGCATTCAACTAGTAAAAATAGATAACAGAAACAGGGCATTGAACAGCTTAATAAAAGGGAGAATTGCTTTCCCATTCTTGAGTAATTTGACGCTCACTGACCATACTACCAAAACAAGTTCATTCATTTATTGGGACAAGTTCATATATCAATAGCGTTATTTATTGTTATCAAATGTTACAAAATTAATATTTTCATGGTGCTCAAGTAAAACTGTATTTTTTTTAATATATGGGCCAGTCTAGTAACTTTGGACTTCGACCCGTCACGATTTGCCTTTAGCTGTTAAAATCCACACCCATGCCCCTTCCGAGACTCGAACCCGGGACCTCCGAGCCGATGGCCCATGGTCACCCGGCCGGCTTGGTGCTCAAGTCTACTAACAAAATTCTTTAAATTCAGAACTATCACAAAATAAACTTCATAACTTAGAGAATTGACATTTGCTACTGGCCATGTGTTGAATATGAATGGTTATTTATGGCTTTAATTTCTCTTGAACATTGGGTAATCCTCTGATCTGGAATTCCAGAAAGATTACTTGATTAAAATTTTCACATGGACGGGAGTTCTTTTTTATTATATATCGGCAGTGATGGGGTGGTTCAGCAGAAGTCAAAGGAATACGCAGAGAAGTCGTCGTTGCAGCGACAGTTTAATGGTAGAACATCTGTCACTTGGCATGCAACTGAGGCACCTGGGTTTGATTCACTGTCACTGCAGTGACGAAACGCTGCATTTTTCAACATGTTACCGTTTACAGACAGTGTCCAGTTTGTTATAAATCGAGAAGGGATATCCTAAAACTAGTGATTACTTGGAAGTTTGTACCTATTATCTGTTTAGATAGAAATACAAAAATCTTCCATGGGTGGGGTGATATTCAGAATTAACAACCGAGGATAACATCCTCAAACACCAGAGAATATCCCGGCATTCTCCCCGGCAAATTGAAAAACGTATACAGGCCATTTGTGTAAAGCCCCTCGTACACGATTCAATAAACATAGAATCAAATTCTTGAACAAGCAGTTGGATGAGTGCCTTACACGATGCAACTGGAATAGTCAAAGGGTTGTATCCAAGTAGTGTTGAAAGTGCTTGGATGATGCTCGTACACGATTCGATAAGTTAAGCGGAAGTGTGAAGGAGCCAAAAGCACATGAGTCGATTTGCTCTTTCTGCGTTCAAAGCGGGAACATGGAGTGAATGTTAAACATGATATGCGTCGCTTTTAATAAAATAATAACCTGATTAACGGCTGTGATTCCGTAGTTGGTGATGCCTCGAACATCGACTTTTTATTGCTTTATTTAAAACTCTTTTCAATTCTTATAAATTTCTATTTATTTCCGGTTACAAGCACTTCTATAAACATCTAACGACAACTAACAATAAAAAGTGAAAATGCGTATTTTATTATTATTTCGTTACATACGAACTCCAGTTGATCAAGATAGCGCCATGTGGAGGCATACTAATCGTGACACTTCGTGTCGGATAGTTTATTTGCGTTCATTACTGCATGCAAATTGTAGGGATGTGGCGCAATATTAATAGCATTGCGTCGTATTATGAATGACACATTAAATGCTACAAAAATCATGGCCACAATGTTGAATAAGCAAAGGCGAGTTAAAGAAGGTTAGATTTTTTATTATATGCGATGCATGGTTTAATGTGCTCGCTCACCAACGTGGAAGCAGCCAAGTAGTTCCAAGTACTTTTCGCTATTTCATCCACGGTTTAATGCTCGCACACCAATGTGGAAAGGACATTTTAGACGATACAATTTCTCTTACGATGGATCTTAGCGAAAACAGTGTGCCACCGTAAAAATAAAAAAAAGTTATGGATTTATACCATAGCATCTTGCCCTATTGTACCATTCTTGCTTTCACACTCTGGCACTACTGCTAATCGTAAGATTTATCCTAGCATAAATGCTGTCGTCTAAATCGGCCTGAAGCAGACAAGTAGTTCCAAGTGCAATTTCATGCACAAATTAATGTGCTCGCTCACCAACGTGGAAACAGCCAAGTAGTTCCAAGTACTTTTCGCTATTTCACTCTAATTTAATACTTCCATGACTCGAAACTTTGTTATGTTTTAAGTTACAACACTTTCACATACGTTGGAAAGATTACATTGTTTTGTGCCGTATAGTAAAGTGTACCCAGATACTTCTATGTTTAGCAGCTTTGAACTTCCTACATACAGTAAATAAAAACTCATTTCCACATACATTATGGGCAACTCAGTGGCACTTTAAATATTAATATCCTACTGCTTCTAAATACAATACAAACTTTATAGGAATTATAGTAAACTGCCTCTGCCTCTGCCAGGTGCCTCTGTATCAATTTCTATTGCAATAGTGATTGTACAAAAACTACAGAAGAAACATCAGGTACACTTTACCTCAGCAAGATGCGATGGAATTTCTTGTACCGATACTTTATTTTGTTTTATTTTGATTTTCTGATATCTTTATTTCACATCATAAAAACAAGGGCTTAAAAATTTCCTGCTCCATGTTCACATTTTAATTTTTAGCATTCCGGAAGCACAGTTGTTACGTGTGCAAGTCACCAGCGATGTGATTGGTAGATCACTGCGTTGAATTCAATAAAAATAGGAAGGTTCTAAATAGGACGAATTGGATGAGAAGACTTGAATTCAAGAGATTTCCCGTGTGGAGTCTCTGACTCGTGACGTCATTTTCATCCAATTGCTTGTTCAACGCTCTTGTTCAAGCTTTATTGAATCGTGTACGAGGGGCTTAAATGAAGTTGACATATTGGCTAACGTTGTCTTCAATGCGATTCTGTATTAACATTATCCTATTTATTTATTTATTTATTTGAATTTCATTAAAGGTGTTTAGGCACCTCTGGCTCAGGCCGAATGGATAATGATGGGATAAATGCTGCAATAAAGAAAGTGGCCGGAAACGGGAGAACCCCGTGAAACCCCACTCACACGGTGTCTGCCCATCACAAAGCCCAGATAGCACAAGAAGTCACCGAACCGAGGACCCTACGCATCAGAGGTCAGCGCTCTACCACTGAGCCATCGTGAACCCTCTATTAATTTATATTGATAACTATTCAATAATTTTGTATACTCTGTTTCTGGTTAATTAAGCAGCTGCCCGTACGTTTCGATCTGAGAGTGGATAATCCGGATATCCGGAGTGGATAATAATCAGAAACGTCGGAAATCCGAATTGCCAAACCACGAAAAAACGGAACCAGCAATCTTGGATGTGGATGTGCGTAATGAACTACACGCTAGTGAACATAGTTGCATGTTGTCAAGAACGTATATGCGTAGAAGATTTGTAAAATATGCTAGAATAATTCCATTAATACAAAAAAGGAAAACAAAACGGGTTTAAAAAGGTTTTAAAAATACGGTGGAATATTTGCGTTTCTAATATTTAATTTCGTATTAATTACATTTAATCTGAAATCCTGTTACTGAGCGGACGTAGCTCAGTTAGTAGAGCGCTGGCTTAGTTATCGGAAGGTCCTGGGTTAGATCCCAGCGTCTGCCTATCCTAACTTAGGTTTTTCTCAGTCACACCACGTAAATGCTAGGATGGTACGTACGAACAAGGACTTTGCCGACTACCTTCCAACATTGTCTCCCGTGCCCTATCCCGGCTTGAGCCCAACTTCTGAGATGCTTAAAGTCCATAAATACATTCAATTGAAACACTGTTAGTAATGGAGATAAAGAGGATAATCTAACGCAACGATTTCCAACAAAAGATGGCAGCACTACCTCTGTATATGTATCATATATTTTCACTGTTACACGAAATTTCCTTGCTGTTCCTACAAATTCAAGCCTAGAGAGTTCAAACTTTCAGGGAAGAAAGTTCATAACCAATTCAAGAGCATGATCAATGCCGATTTTTAATTTTCTTTTTTGTTCAGTGTTGACATACCTTCATTATTATAGATTTCGATATTCACATCAACATTGAAGCGATTTCAACGAAGAACAAAAAAGAAAATTGAAAATCGGCATCGATCATGCTCTTGAATTGGTAATTTTGATAAAGTGTACAGATACTACTTAAAAACCAGTAGCATATACAGCTAGTCACACAAAAGATAATTGAACACTAGAATATATTGTCCGACCTAACTTATAACTAAAAGGTTTGTGGATTAAAATCGATCCCGAGCTTAGTCAAATTTCTAAGCAAATCCTCAATCAACCCAGTTGAAAATTAGACACTTGAACACCAAATGCGTCAAAACTCCAGAAGAAAATAAAACTAAAACATTTCACAATTTATTTAAGAGAAATTGCAATAGGAGTGATTGGCCGCCTTTATTTTAATACTCGATATTTAATTACCAGACATTTTTTTCGAAAATCAGGTAGTATAGTGGAATGAGTCCTACAAAAAAATAAGATAAAATGAATTTAGACGGTAACAGCACTATGGCTTACGCCCGTCCAGGTGAGTACGAGACAATGAACCTGGTTCTTTTACCAAACATATGGTTGGGATGAAGAGAAAGTGAGGAAGAGAATTCTACAAACATTTCATTTGCTACGGTGGTGCTGACAAGATTTCTGGGAATAAGAAATTTCTAGGAGATAATTAACGACTCAAGGTTCATATCCAACGACCAGCAAGAAAAGGCGTCCATTCATTGATACGCCTGTGCTTAAAATAAAAAGGTCTAAAGAAAAAAAGATTTGATGTTGTTTCCGTTCTTGACAAAAATATTCACAATAGATGTTTTCGTTACTATTTTCAGTCCCCATGACCGTAAGCATATGGAATTTCATCTTTTCTCCCTCCCTTGTGTGCTTTCGGAGATTTCCAGTTTTGTCTTTTTAAGGCAGAAAGCTTTTGGTTTTTATAATCACACTTGCAAACAACAATGGTTAAAGGAGGGATAGGACATGGGGAGAAAAGACAATTTTCCTTTTACTATGGGCATCTACAGCAATAATCCTATAAAAAAGGCCTAATAATTTAGTAAAAGAGAACTACTGATACATATGTACAACACTGAGCATAGTGTTTTCCAGTTTCGCCAAAGCAAATTTCTCTTCGATACATGGATGCGCACGGTGGAGGGGAAGATCGACCCCCCTCTTGAAATGTAGCTAGTATTATGTAAAGTTGTAATAAATAGTAGGTTAAATAAAATTAATCTTGAACTATAAAAACTTAACTGACTGTCGCATAATCCTATTATTGTCTTGTAGTCTTGAGCTGATGTAGAATCTTCTTTTTCTAAATTCGTTTATGCCGACCGAGGTAGTCGTGCGGTCTGTGATATTAGGCCAGCGTCTGCAAGGTCGCGTGTTCTAATCCCGCCTGGAGCATGGACTTCTTTGGATTTTAACAAGCATTGAAGCATGATGGGCTCAAGTCAAATTTACTAGAAAGGCGCACACAAAATAAAGTCAACAAAAGTTTTCTAAATTCGTTTGTAAACAAAAAAACTGTAAACGCTTGTGATTACATGTAATACTGGAAATAATTTCTTTTTCTTAACTGTTGTGCGATATGCTCAGTAAATAGAGCAAATTTAACAAATCATACATTACAATGTTTTCTGAAGTATTAATTAGGAAAGTGACGCATTTCGACCCAATTCACCCGGCCCGATACGAGTCCGAAAAATGTCAGGCCAGCCAGACAAAATGGGTACTCAACCCAATCACTTCGTTTTCGGGCCAGTCCGTGTTGTATATTTGTGTGTGCGAAGTGCTCAGATCGATGTGAGCGTAAAACCGAGTCGGGACGCCCCGAATTCAGACCCGATTGCAGGGCTCTGGAAAAAGATCAGAGCTTATTTCGGGACGCACCGGAAATAGTGTTCCCAGAGCATGCAAATATACCCTAGAAACGTTCTAAAAGATTAGTAATAGCATATCGAACCTAGCTTCAAATCGCTTTCAAAAGTACCTTCGGAGCTGTACAACTCTGCACCTGTGGGGTTTCTCTCTAGCTGACGTGACAATGCTCGTGAGAGCTTTGGGACTGTCAGGAACTAC
>JAGDQP010051477.1:0-11661 GCA_022664845.1 Lepisma saccharinum | reverse complement strand
CACATAAACTCTAAAACTGGCAGGTCCTTTTCAATTGCTTAGTATTCTCTACTTGTATGTTTCTTTGTTCCCCTAGATCTCAGTAACTACATGTCACAAAGAGATGAATAAAACGCTGTTGGACTCGCCATGATCTGAAACGAAGGGGTAAATTATCAGTTTGTCTCCAAAAGTGACAGGTCCTAAATAATCGTTTAGTCTTCTCCATTTGTGCCTCTCATAAATCTCAGTAACTACAGGTTCGACAGAGATGAGCCTTTAAATCGTTTAGTTTTCTCCATTTGTGAAAATTATCAGTTTGATTTTAAAACTGACAGGTCCTTTCGAATCGCTTAATACTTTTCATTTGTGCCTCTCCTAGGTCTCAGTAACTAGAAGTCTGAAAGGGAATAGCTATACACCGTTGGATTGGCAATGATATCAAACCGTGGAACAACCTATCACATAAACTCTAAAACCAAAAGCTCCTTCTGAATCACTTAGTATGTTCCTTTTGTATGTTTTTTTGTTTCCTCTAGATCTCAGTAACTACAAGTTACACGTTAAATTTGCCATGGTCTGATACCGTGGAAAGGCCTATAACTTTTACCCTATAACTGGCAGGACCTTTCTAGTCGCTTAATATTGTCCATTTGTGCCTCTCCTAAATCTGAGTAACTACAAGTACAACCGAGATGACCTATACATTGTTGGTTTCGGCATGGTCAGAAACCATGAGGAAAACTGTGAATGTGACTCTAAAACTGACAGGTCCTTTTCAGTCACTTAGTATTCTCCATTTATACCTCTCCTAGAGCTCAGTATTTACAAGTGAAACGGACATTAGCCATACAGCATTTGATTCTTAATAACCTGAAACCATGGGATAACCTATAACTTTGACCCTAACACTGGTAGGTCCTTTCTAGTCACGTAGTATTCTCCATTTGTGCCCCTCCTAGATCTCAGAATCTACAAGTCTGACAGAGATTATCTATACACCATTGGATTCGTCATGGTCTGTAACGATGAGGAAAACTATGAATATGACTCTAAAACTGGTAGGTAGTTTTCAATCGCTTAGTATTCTCCATTTGTGCTTCTATAAGATTTAAGTAGCGACAAGTACAACAGAGATAAGCCGTATACCGTTGGAATAGTCATGGACACCGTTGGAAGATCTATTACTTTGGCTTTGGAACTGGCAGGCTCCGTCATTCACTCATTCACTTAGACTCCATTTGTCCCTATGACTTTAACTAGTTCTTTTCCATGCGTTATACGATAATTTGAATTTATGCGGAGGCACTTTGGTTTTGTCTTTAAAAAAAAAAACCTTAGATTGTTGGGATTTGTTTATCTTGTCTTTAGGTATCTCCGTTTCAGGACGATTGATATACTTCTGTCTGTAACCACGCGAAAAAATGGATTAAGCCAAAATTACGTATTTCAAATATATATTTGACTCCTTTATGTAAGATATTTAAAATACAAATTTGTGCTTTTGTATCGTATTTGCTATCACAAAATTTCCACTCACGACTTTGCTCCCATTTTAAGAAATCCGTTTTGTGTGTACAGGGTGTCCCCGAGATAATGGTGCCAAATTCGGTAGGTGATTTTATTTACATCAAAATAAGAGAAAGGTTCTATTGAAGAAATTCAAAATTATGCATAGTTTCGAACATATAGGCAGTCAAAGTGACGGAGGTATCGTCACAAATGACGTCATAGCTGAACACATAATGACGTAAGTTATGTCGACGTAGCAAATCACACTCAAAGTAGTACCCAATATATCTATTAAAGCAATTTTTGTTTGAATTAGTCCCGCATAGACAGGTGTCGCAATCTGAGAAATTTATTGTCAATGAATTTAGTGGTTTAATAGGGCAAGCATAGAAATCTCCTCTAAGGTGTAATCGTTAGACACAAACATAACTTAAATAGATGTACTACTTTGAATGTGATATGTTAAGCCGAACCCGTTTACCCCATTACTTGCCGAGATATGACAGACAACATTTGTGACGATGCCATCGTAACTTTGAGGACTGTATCTCGTTAACTAAACATATTTAGGAACTTCTTCAGATGAAATGTTCTTTATTTTGATGTAAATAACCATCTCCCTTAGTTTGTACTATCCTAGTGAGCCAAATGCCGACCCCGACGGCGACCTTACCAACTAGTATTCGGAAAATAGGGGAAAAGGTCGGCGGGACCCATAAGTGCTGTTTGCTCGTTTGACCATTTTCTGGGCCACCGTCGGTCCCCCCACTTGCTGGCACATGGGCGTATTCCCACCCATTACCCGCCTGCCAACTTTGGCTTCTTGTCGGAATTTTTCTAAACCGGTCTACGACCAAATGACAACGTCGTCTGGCTTGCTGGAATTATTTCAGGGATACTCTGTAGAACTCAATTTTAAGCAAATTTGGACTTTTCCGTGCCAACATACTCATATATCTTCATGAGTTTATTTGGCATATTTACCAAAATGGACAAACATAAATATTCATCTGGTATGTGATATCAATAAAATACCATAGAAGTTTTTATTTTACAGAGGTTTTGTCATCTTGTACGACATTCTTTTTCCGAAAGAGACTTTGTTAATACTAACATATATCTAAACATTAATCCAGGACACAGACCGTATAGATTACTTCATTGCGTAAAACAAACAAACAAACAAAAAAAGCAATTACAATTCATTAAAGTTTGTTTAAATCTCCGTAAACATCTGCAATTTAAATATAGATTTGAAACAAAATTGAACGTATAAATAAACTCTTAGAACATACATTTCTTCCGGTACTTAAATTTTGAAAATTGTTTTCTAAATATCTTACAAATGTGTCAAATTAAAGAAAGTACCTAAAACTGAAATAAAATAAAATATTCTCTTCACTAGAAGTGATACTCATAGAATCTTGTTTTCAAAATATGAGACATATATCTATAAAGAGTTGTTTTCTTCATCATTCTTTTCTGAAATATGTAGGAAATTTCTGATAATTTAAATAAAGAGTAAATAAAGCTGATTGTCAATACTTTCTGCAGACAGAATGGTGTGAAAGAATGACAATGAAACTGATAATTTCGATTGATTTCAAAATGATAATTCGTAAAAGATTTATATTACAGAAAAGTGAAAATTGGAATATCGTTAGTATTTCACGAAAATTTTTAGTATCATGGCAAAATAAAAAGTCATTATTATTAAGAACAAAATCTTATGGTGACAGTTTTTACTAAGTAAATGTGGTCTTAGATTTTGAAATATTTCTGAAGCTATACAATAAAAATAATTAAAATCGTTTAATTAAATACAATTGTCATTTACATCTTCCATAGTTTGGAGTTCTTAAGTAATAGTGAACACTGAAATTTCAATATGTGCATGTGATCTTCTAAGGTTTAAATTTTAATCAATAAACATCTGCTAAGGAGTTTAATTTGTTTCCTACAAAATAGTAAATACTATATAACTTTGTGTTTTATAAAACACACGAGTCTATGGATTTTCTTCCATGCCAAGGAGTTTGCAAATTTGTCTAAGATTACAGATATAATCTACTTCTAATTTTTCACACATGTCCACTTACATCTTCGTCGCATTTGAACGTATTGAGGTCTTTATGTAACTCAGCACCATAAGAAAGTGTATGATATATCAAAATTGTTTTCCAACATTCCACAAGCTCCCAGGATCCTCTCGAAAGTTGACAAAAACGAATATGTCGAGACGCTCCAAACCGGCATACAGTAAAACACAGTATTTTGTGCTATATAATGATAATAGTGCATGTATGTTGTAAGTACTTGTGACTTATATTACAACATACAATATAGTCTAGAAGCGTCTTCTGCAATTTTCCGCAATAGGCTGAGAACCTCCATAAAAATAAATTCTAGTTACTAATTGGAAAAGTCGCGAATAATCATAACTGCGAAAGTTAAACTCGCTAGTGTAGAGAGCCGATTGGATAAGCATGTTCAAAGTTGTCTCTTTCGGCATTGAGAAAATTACCTTCCTTAAATAAAAACAACAAATATACTAAAAATGTTAATGGAGAGGTTCAGATACATATGAAAGTGATTATGAAAAGGGGCTTTAAATATCCATGGGTCTACACAAATTGACTTACTTCAGATGTGCAGTTTTATTTGATCAAGTATTGTGAATTGGATGTTTAGAAATTATAGATAAATGAAGGTTAAATAAAGACATTTAAGAAAGCAACCTCTTTATCTAAATTATAAGAACACAATTGCTCAGCCTCTCTTGATCTGCTGTACTTATAAATGTAATAATACTTAAGTAGATGTTTTAGTATTATTATTATTATTAATTTAGTAGCAAGCTACTCGTTTACATCGTAATGTAACCTAAAGGATAGCAATACAGATCTGAAAGTTATTCTAAAATATTTGCAGTGTACATAATCCAACAGTAGAACAGTCTGACTTCGGCAAATTGCATAGTCTACTCATTAAATAGCTTTAGAAATAAATATATAGTCACTTCTTTATACTTACCCATAACAGTACAAAACAGTGTCAACTTAATTGGAAACCTTCTCTTCAAGAAAAAAATACGTCGATTTTTGTGTACTGTTGATTCAATTTACTTTCGTGCGACTGCAGAATATTTAAAATCTTTGGCATGATCACTATAGCATTCAATCATGCATTTCTTCAGTTTATTGGCTTTCTCTTTCTCTCTCTCTCTCTCTCTAGGGTGGGGGTAGGGTGAGTACTTCATATATCAGGAAAATAGGTAGAGGAGAGTGGGGAATAGACTCAAGTATAATTAGAATAAAATTCATATTTTGATATCTTATTTCTATATACCTATGTATGACGTTTATGTATTTAAAAGTACCCAGTTATGTATATTTTTTATTATGTTAATAATGTATGTCATAGTTAAATGCAGGACAAGGCTGTCAGTCTTAACTTTGCTATGCTAACTGAATGTCTAAGTATTGTAAATAAATAAATAATTTGAACGAAGAGGAGAAAGGGAACTTCAAAATTAGTATCATATCAGAGAGTGTTCTGTTTATTTTAAAGACAAGACTTAAAGATGTGTAGGCCTTATTCTACGGTGATTTATTTAAAATCACAGCTGTGAAGCAAAAAAAATCAAAGCCTACGTTAATTACGTTACTAAAATTACAATGAAAATTATTTTTCTAGAAAAAAGAAAATAATGCATATACTAATAAGTATATCTATAGAATTTGATGACTATGCAACACCTGCAAACACAGTGTGTTACAATACCAGTTGCTGTAATTAAGTTGCATGCCCAGTATGAGCAAAATAAAAACGGAATCAATAAAACACACATTTATGTCATTTACAATCAGAAGTTTAATTGGTATTTCAGCGTGTATGCCTCTGTGAAGCACCAAACGCACCTCCGAATGTAACTCATAACGTTCCGATTGCCACTGTGTTCATTGCAGTACAAGAAGTGCATGTAGGTGTTAACAATCCCTGTGGAATCGCAAGTCCGTGATGTTCGCTCCTTCCGCGTCGTTGGTTTCACTGTTTAATCCCTTCATCAACGCCATGTGAATATCAGTTAATGACCATGCTCTTCCTCTGTACACCAAAAGTTATAAAATGACGCTAAACAACAGATTGAATGAACATACATGGTTAAGGGAGATATTTGGTCAGAAACATTTATAGGATTTCTATTATTTACTTCGTTGTTGGTTTGCATGTTAGTCAGTATAGAGAAGACAATGTTTCTTACTTATTCTTATCTTTTTATGTTTTTCGCTGTCCTGAGTAGATTATCTGTTTCATTATGAATATCTCAAGCTGATATTACGTTCAAAGAAAAAATAATTTTCATTACCTGATTTTTTTCCGAAACTGTCAGTTCTATTTCTTAATCAAATGTCTAGTTAAACTCCCTATTGAGTACTGTTAGCTGTCATTTTAAACTACAGTGTGATTCTTCTTTTAAAAAATGAAAAAGGTAAAATAATTGACTGCAATATATTTATCTAGACGATTTAAGTTCTACAGTAACCATCGCAGTGTTTCAGCGTTTCACAGTGTTGTGCTGTTTCTCACTGTTTCTCTCTTGTGGTGACCTCACACAATAACGTTAGATTTCTGGGCGAAGACATGCACACTTGGATAATTTAAAACACAGTATAAATAAATTGCTGTCGAGAAATGTGTAACTTTCTGGCCTAATAAGCTTCAAACTCGAATTAGATTGTCCCATTGCACGGTTTGTATTTGAATTATGTACTTTTCATCCACTGTTACAATTTCATGGAGGGTCCACAAAGTCATATAATTATAATTATCCAGGAATTTTTACTGAATTAAATATTTGTAAAGAAGTTTGAAACGCTTCGTCCCCTGTAATTAATGTAGGTGTTTCGGGAAATTTACTTAACGATAGCTTCTGAAGAATTAAAGTCCTTTTAACTTTTAAAGCTATAGTTATGCTTAAGTAGTAGCAGTGATTAAAATATAAATTTCAAGATGATCTCTTTCGGTAATATTGTCCGTATACTCCATAACCCATGACAACAATTTTGTAGTTAAATGCTTAGCGTCCAGTATAGAATTACCATAAAATATAAAAGTGCTTGGTAATACAGAAGATGGTTTAGGCGGATTCTGCGGTAATAGGAAAAATTATGTTCCTGATAAAAGAGTCAAAATGCTGGAAAGAAGCCAACGCAATGCGGGAAACATCTCAATGCCGAAATGTAGTATTAGAGATCATCTTCTTTAATAAAAGAATGTATCCAAGCTTTTTGATAATAAAGTTATTTGGTTGGTCCTGTGCCAATATTCATTGTGACTGGTTATAATCCACTATATTTTGCAAAAGTGGTAGGAAGGAATGCAACTCAGTATAGAGTTATTTTCAAGTAGCAGGAGTATGTTAACGCAAAACAACAAGATTTAATTTTCCTTTGTCCGAAGAAAATTCCACAGCACCACCTGTTCTATAGAATCAATTGTAATAAAATTTTATTAAATCAATAATTCAGTAGCAACGAATGAACAAACATAATATTTTCCTAGTTTCATCTTCGTTGTCTTTCGCTCTTGAGATCTTCATATCCGATTTCAATATTGAGAAAATTGTAAGTAACTAGAAAGAAAGAAGCAAAGGAATAAAAACAAAGCTGTTCGGAAAGCATATGCAGAGTAGCATTAAGGAAACCATTTAAATTCAATAATTCTTTTCTTGTTATCTTTCTGTGGTAAATAGTAATGATAAGGTTGATGTAAAAACATAGACTAAACGAAATAGTATGGGATGAAATTAAATATTAGCCATGTAATGGTTAAATATCACTTCAGATTATAACTACAGTAAATATGAGATTTAATGGATAACAAAAGGAGAAACAATATGCTGAACTAAGAAAACGGGGTGAATCTACAATCTTTGGAAGCTAGAAAAACACTCCATTCTCCGAGTTATCTGAGTTTTCTAGGTATCAAAGGGTGCAGATGAATTGAAAAGTTGAAACACACACACAAAGCCTTAGGTTATTTGACTATGGCATGGACTTCGAATCAGTACTGTCCAGGGACGCAGAAAATCCCTGCTCCTGGTTCTGCTAGCTGAAGTTGCACAGAGTTTTCCTAACTAGCTCTATGGCTTAAGGCACTCGCAAGTTCATTGCCGCAGTAACAAACGTTTGCCATCAGATTCTATCCTGGTCAACATCAAGCCAGTTTTCATTATGAACATCTACTCCTCGAAGATCTTTTCTAATATTGTCTACCCAATGCCGTCTTTGTCTTCCCAATGGCCTCTTCCCCTCCGGATTACCAATTACAATGGAATGTAATCTCCGGTTTCTTCCATCCAAGGAACATGACCTGCCCATCTTACAAGGTACATTCACCAAGTATCTCGCCGGAATTTGTTTAAAATTGATTAAAATGCAAAGTTCTACGCGGCCCAACGTGTATTATACTAATTTTACTGATAACACTGGTAATTTGCATATTGAGCATTCATATATCCGGAACGCTATCGTAAACTACTATTACGCTCGTACACAAAATTGGTTTTATTTTCTTGAGATAGAACTGGACATGAATGTGAATATATGTAAAACAAATTGGATCAAGTACTGCTTCTCTGACATATCTTACTCAAATCGTTCGCCCGCCATCTTGGATTCAAGTATGTTTTTTTTTTTAAATGCAAATAGTTGCAAGTGATACATCAACTTCATGTAAACATTTCTGAGAAATTCACTGGTTTAGTTAGTTTTACAGTATCTGTAACCGTTTGCAAGTTATTGAATATAATAGACCGCCGATAATATTAAGTGGCTTCGTGAAAAATGTGGAATCGCTCGTTGATGGGAAAGAACGTGAATGCTGCCATATGCAGTATGAATGAAACCAAGTTATACATATTTACCGAACATGACACTCACTGTCTGGCATTGTTGGAACCGCTAAATTAGTTTAAAAGTTAGTTTTTCCAAATGGAAATCGGTCCAAGTGATACATCAAATTCATGTATACCAAAATTCATATTTTGGTATACTGATGTAGTTAGTTTGACCGTATCTTGAAACATTTTTAACCAAAAATAATAGGCCTCTTCTTCTCGATGCCAACATAAACGTGTGTACAAAATTTTAACTGAATCTGTAAAGTTGTGCATGAGTTATCGTAGACGAAAGCTTCTCTGGTATACATACATACAGTAAACGGATATTTACACACAGACTTCAATACGGAAATGATATTTCTTTACGCTTTAGCAGAGGTGGTAAAATCCAAATCTGGTCTTATCTTGCTTTAGAAAATGTAACCTAATACAATATTCAAGTAATAAGAATCGCACACGAGTAATTAATTAGAACTGTGACACCAATATTATAAAGAGTTTGATTATTTTCTCAATTAGAAATTGTTTTCATTTTTCAACATCAAAACCGTGAGCGTAACTGATGTTACTTTACAATGTCTATTCGCGATGTACCTGGCAGAGATTTAACTGATCTGTTCTATACAGACCATCAGTAAGGATTGCTGGCTCAGGTTCTGGTTGTCCAATGCCCATATAGACGTGCTTGCAATAGACAAGCTGTAAGAGGTGGTCTCATCGTACGGAAGTAGCTTGTGACTGTGTTAGTGCTGTAGAAGGGTGTTCGACTCCAAAAGTACTGCTTTACTTTCATAATCGTACGTTAGTGACCTATAATTAATGTGTGAGTGCTATTGTTCAAGTGTTAGTATGTGTATATGCTCACTACCTACGATGAATATAGATGAAAATAAGATATTAGATACTCTACGCCAGACTGAAGTACTATTTTCAACACAGGAAGTATATGATGAAGAAAGGGAAATTGCATTACCGATATGGGCCGCGGAGAGCTTTGCATTTTATTAATTTTTTAAAAGTCCTGGCGAGACACTTGGCGAATGTTAGCCTTTATACAGGGTTTACGTAATTTCTATAAATCAACTAATGGAATTACAAATGTACTAACACTATCTTTGTTTAAGAAGCAAGGAAGTGGAAGGTCAAATCTTTATACTTCTAAGAAAACGTGTATGAGTTTCACACTTCTTTACTTCTTGCAAGCATCTACTTCGTTCAATATGCCAATATAAATGTGAACACAAATATACTTTTAACAACCATTTTCTTTTACCCATTAATATATGTGTGAATTAATTAGCAACTTCATGTAATATGCCAACATATATGAATCCTCATACTTTTAATAAAATATATTGTTTCTATGATGTTCTATTACAAGAACAACTACAAACTATTACCGCCTTCATTTATTGAAAAGTGACCCATCATTTCCTCCTATGTACTCCTCATTTTAATATGGATTTTCGGATCAAAACATTTTGCTACTAGTTTCCTTAAACAATACAATTAGAGTGAGAGTACAACGATGAGTAGATAGATGATTTCAGCATTTAATACAATCGTTCTGTTGGATGATTTGTAGTTCTTTATAATTTAAATGGATAATAAATTTGAATATCTGGAAGTTCGTCATTGCTCGAGTTTTCCTGTTGTATTTCCAAAGACAGTAATTGTAATTAAAAAAAAAAATTAATATGAAGGAAATCAGTTAGCTTGAGCCTGAGATGCTTGAAGGCCATAAATAAATTCCAATGAAGGATATAAGTAAATACACAGGCTATTTTGTTAAATAAGCAACAAACATCTTTGTTGTAGTTATTCTATTGCACCTGAAGCCGTATGAGACAGTCAAAGTGTACAATATCACATATATACAGCAACTGAAAATCTGTACTATCTTGTTAGAGTTTAGAAATCAATCTGGCTCTTTCACTTCTGAAGAAACCTTGCTATATTGATTTTTCACATCAGGGAAACTGTAGATACGTCCATTCTAATGACAAGCTTTATATCTGTTTTCAAGTTGAAAGAAATTTCGGTATTATGGGGTGTTTCAGCCACTTTGGTCCGTCACTGGTATATTTTATGTATTCATATACTTTGAAATAATTAAGCTTTTTTATTTTGTTACCGAATTACATCTTAACTTGTAGCCTTAGAATAGTTTCTCTACATCTTAACTTTTAATGCACATTGATCTTCTAATAATAGCTTGAATCGATCTTATACATCAGAATAGTCACTGGAGCTATCACCGGAGCTGAAATAACTCGGTCTTGAATCATAGGAACTGGAATCGGAATCGGAACTACCATTATTTTGTATTAATCTGTTACGTAACAAACGTTCTTGGTTCTCCGTTTTCACTAACGCCCTACGGTAACAGTCACACTTTCGGTAGGGCAAACACATTAATTAATTCACGTACATTGAGCAAAGATTTGCTAATATCCTCTTCTCGCACCCTTTTCTTCAGATTTACCAAATTTCATCAAAGTCCTTAGAGGTTATTTGGGGTGTCACAAAAGTTACTTTTTCAATGAAAAACTCTTATGACTTTAATGATAAAGAACTTTCATTGTGAAAATCCACGTATACCTATACCAATACATGGATAATTGAACTCATGGAGGCCTGCTGCAATCTAACTTTACAACGTTTAACTCCTTTAGACGTGCAGATTCAAGAAAACAAAGCCTTCCAAAAGTAAGGTAAGAACTTAAACGAATGTAATAGAACAGCTCATCATTGTCGACATGTTGAAGTCTCTGGATCTTACTTTACTGATCTGTGCTTTGATATTGGCGGAAACAACCTTAAATTACTTCAGACATCGGACCAAAATTCTGATGCGTATATTAAATTGAGTTATTTGATTGATATATGAGAATGAGCATATTTGTAGATTTTCTCAATATATAATTTTGTTTTGTTAATAAAACTCTTCCTTAATTGAAATATATAATGATTTTAAAACACTCTGTATAGTATGAAATATCGAATTCCGAGCCCATGTGATGTAACGAAGGCCGTCTGAGAAGACGCAAATTGCTCAGAAGTTGATCACACGAAACAATGAGGTTTTAGTAATATCAAGACTGCTGAGTTTAACTGAAAAGGGCAACAGAAAAGACTCTGGACTTTTCCTTCATCTTTCCATTTTACTCAATATATGGTAACTAAGAGATATAAATACTCAGTCATAATGAGCTTATCATTAAATATATATAACGATTCGAAATTGACAAAATTAAATTCACATT
>JAGDQP010051476.1:1582-14009 GCA_022664845.1 Lepisma saccharinum | reverse complement strand
GTGTTTGACCCCGTCAAAGTGTCCCTCGTCAGGAATGCGATACAGTTTGTCGGAGAGACACTTTGTCGCCGATGAACCAAATGAGAAGAGAGACATAAGAAGTTAAAAACGCGAAGGCTGTAAATGGGCCTTCACAAAAATAAAATAATAAAAGTACATAAAACTTAGCAGCCAAACAACACAATCATATCAAATAAACGGGGATAAACCGGTCTCTTGAACAAACGTAAGAACTTTTCGTAATATAGCCGATTCATCCCCTTACAATGACGCAATGTCATTGGGGATGTTATAACGTTGTCTGAGATGATTATATCGTCTACAATCTAAAGGGTCGTGACGAATACTTAAGAATCAATTGCATTCACTACAATGCGGAGGGTCCAAACGTCGCAACAGATATCCATGAGTCATGCGACTGTGCCCAATTCGTATATGACATAAAAGTACTTCCTCACGCCTACTATCTCGGCAAGATGATTTCCATGGAGCAACAGTTACCTTAATTTCTTTCAATTTATTAACAGCAACGTCATCCCGTCGTCGCTGCCATTCATTCCGCGTAAGTTGTCTATAATATATCAACCTGTCCTGAAATGGGACATGTTGGATATCAATGTTACCTCCTAAAGAGGCCTAATGTGCAGCTTGGCCTGATAATTCATTACCATGGATACCAACATGACTGGGTATCCACGAAAAGACAACCTCACCACCAGCATAGCAGATGGCGTGTGTGTAACATAGGATATCTTACACGAGCGGATGTTTAGAATACATATTGTCGAGGCTTTGAACAACACTCTTCGAATCTATACAAATAAGGATGCCGTTCAAACCACAAACAAGACTAAAATCTAAAGCCTTTAAAAGAGCATATAGCTCAGCGGTAAAAATACTGGCTTAGGGATTAAGACAAAATTGGCGGGCTTCCCCATCTACAACAAATAAGCATCCAACAGATTCATCTGATTTGGACCCATCGGTAAAAACAGATAAAACGTGGGTACTGACTGCAACGCACGAAAACGTTGCTGGAATTCATTATGGATGTCTCCGTTTTCTTTAGACTGGATAAAGAGGTATCAATCCGTGGGCGCACAAGTGTCCACGGAGGACGGAGACTAAAACGGACAGGGCAGATAGTTGGGCGGTGTGCATTCAGATTCTCCTACAACTCTGATGCTCGGATGCCAAGTGGCCGGGTAGCGTAACCACGGCGTGCATATAGGGCTCGTTGTACTGGGTATACGACTAGGTTATGTGCTGAGTGGCCTGCTAAAGATGATACCTTACCAAGATAGCTCAGCACATGGTACATCCTATGAATCTCGAGCGGTGGTTCAGCGGCATCAACACAAAGACTGGTGACCGGACTTGTGCGATACGCGCCAGTTGAGAGTCGGATTCCAGCATGATGGACGCTGTCAAGTGTATGTAAAGCAGAAAATCGTGCGGAGGAATATGCGTGACGACCATAATGAAGTTTCGATAAAATGAATGCGCGATAAAGGCGCAACAAATGTGTACGATCACTACCCCAACTGGGATGACTTAAGACACATAACAAATTCAGAGCTCTGGTGCAGGAAACTTTAATTTGGCTACGCCAATTTAACTTACTATCCATGATCAGACCAAGATATCGAACCTCCTCGACGAACTGGAGTTGTCTGTCTCCAAGAAAGAGATCTGGGTCTACAAAACAATTTCGTTTACGGCAGAAGTGTACACAGACTGTCTTCGTAAGTGAAAAACGAAAGCCAGTCTTGTGTGACCAGTCTACAAGACAGTTAAGCGTCAGCTGGATATGCCTAGATGTGAGGTTGATATTCGCAGATTTTTAATAGACAATCGTCAAGCCGTCAACATATAAAAGACCTTGCACAGGAGGGTGAATACAAGCCGCAACACTATTCACTGCAATAGCGAACATTGCTACGCTCAGCACACTCCCTTGAGGTACGCCATTCTCCTGCAAATAACGCTCTGAGAAACGATCACCAACACGGACACGAAAATAGAGATCGCTACGAAAATTTGGTATAAAATGGGCCATGTGGTCCCGAATGCCCAAGTCATGAAGCTGGCGTAATATGCCATATCTCTAGGTGGTATCATAGGCCTTCTCTAAATCGAAGAACACATTCAGAACATATTCATTCCGGAGGAATCCGTTCTGAACAATAGACTCTAACGTGACAAGATGGTCGACAGTTGACCGATATTGGCGAAACCCACACTGATCATTAGAATCAAGTTGTTATGCTCCAAGTACCACATTAGGTGTCGGTCTATCATTCTCTCAAGTAGCTTGCATACGTAGATAGTAAGAGCAATGAACCGGTAACTTGTGAGGTTTTATTTATCCTTGTCAAGTTTCAGAATGGGAATGACAATAACTTCTTGCTAACTAGCCGGGAAGCCATTAGCCTCCAGATCTGATTATAGAGATTTAGCAAGAAACCTTTCCTTGGGAGGAAAGGTGTCGTAGCAGTTCATAATTTACATCATCCAGCCCAGGGGATCCGCAAAACAGTTTCAAGTTCCCACTCGGTGAAAGAGACATTATATGCTTCGGAATTATGAGAGTGGAAGCGTAGAGGTATAATTTCTACCTGTCGTTTAATGTTTACAAAATTAGCACTATAGTACTGAGAGGTGGATATTGCTGCGAAGGCTGCTCCAAGAAGATAAGCTATCTCTTCTGGGTCAGTATGCAATACATTGTTGTGCTTCAGAGCAGTCAATGGCTCAGAGCGACAGTTGTCTTGCAAACGTCTGACCCGTTCCCACACGTCTCGGATTGGCGTTTGTAAATTAATGTAAGATACGTATTTACGAAAGGAAGTACACCGAGTTTTGTTTTATGAAACGTCGAATATGTGCTTGTGACTTACGAACTCCATTGAAATTTGCCGTTGTAGGATATTGGTTGAACACGCGTAGAGCGCGACTGCGCCGTCGCCGTGCTAGTTGGAGCTCATCGTTCCACCAGTGAACAATACGCCGGCGTGGCGTTCGGCAAGACTTTCGGGTGGAACATCTTCCAGCTCGCAAAATTTCACGGTTTAAGTTAAGTACTCAAGCGGATCATTCAGGGGCAAATCTCCTTGATCAACTAGTTGGACAGTTGGACACGAGTTTCATATTTACTTCAGTCACCACGCTTCAGATGGCAATGCGGTAACTTTCGTGCTGCTTGATAAAGGTTTAAAAAATCTAAAATTACTGGGAATCACTACCACATAATCGTCATGTACACGCCATGCCAGCATGGATGCAAGAACTGCACTGCAGAGACACAGGTCTATCGCTGAGTACGTGCGCCGAACTAAAATGCGTGTTAGCACCAGTATTTAATAAAAATAAGTTTGAAGCGTCAATAAAAAGTTTAAACTATACTACCGCGGACATCTTTACGAACACTACCCCAAATAACGTTATATAAATTAAAATATCCAACTAAAATTATAGGTTGGGGTAACGGCTGCAAAAGATTCTGGAGGTCAAGGAGCGTAAAGTCTTTTTCCCTTGTGATGTACAAATTCAGGATTGTAACATGCTGCTCAAAGTGGACGCGAGCAGCAACCGCTGGTAGGTTCCTAGCAATGTTGACAGGTGTTGAATACAGCATGGCAACAACACCAATTGCAACACCGCCACATGCGCGCCCATCAGTTGGAAAATCTGTGCGATATAGTGTATAGTTCTTCAAGATCACTGATTCAGTTGTTTTAAACTTTGTTTCCTGAAAGCAAACTACAACAGGGGAAATATCTGATAACAAGACTTTCAGTTCTTCATAGTGGGAATGAAATCCGTTAAGATTTCATTTGAACAAAGTCATTAAGAGTCAGATGAAAGAGAATTATTACCTTTTTAACCTAAAAGGTTTCCCTTCCTTTCTGACTAAATTATATTCCGAGTCCATCAGATCGTCCTCAATCATATCTGCGTTTAGGGATGAACTCGGCGCATTCAAGACAGGTGGAGAATTTTGATGAGCTAGTTGAGTAGCAAGAACAGTAGTCAGACGTTTGATGCTCGACGCTAGTGGTGACATACGACTAGATCGTGAAATTTTCCTGACACGAAAAGTAAATACACCTAGTGGAGTACTAGAAGACTGCACAGGAGACATGTGTCTCTCAGCATGCATCGGCGTAACTTGATGAGTTGTTGAAGAGGCTTGGCGATTGTTAGATTTATCTGGTTGAGGTCTGTTAGTTTGAGTTGATACATCAACTGTCTGGGTGGCAATTGAGAAAGTTTTAACTTGTAGTCGTGGAGCTACTGTGGAAAACGCACCAGATGTAAGGGTGCGTTGAGAATTTCTTACTCGACGTTTTGCATCACCAGCAGATATTTTCTCTAGAACCATAAGCTCCCGAATAGGTTTTTCCTCCTTAGAAACTGGGACAGTCACGCGACGGGGCCGTGCGCTCACTCTTGCATTTAACACACGAGGGATTCAGTGATTTGCAAGGATCTGCACTATGGCTGCTGGTACCGTATATTGCACGTACAGCATTGGTCGCATTACACGACGTGCTGGTGTGTCCATAGTGCTGACATTTAAAACAGCGGGGCGGACTCGATATATAAGGACGGACAGGTAAGCAATAGAAAGCTGCCTTCACGTCCTTGGGGAACTATGGGGTGGCAAACGTCAAAATTAGCGAGCTCGTGGGTTGGAGTTCATCACTATTTCTAGTTTTAATGCGTCTAACATTGACGACACCTTGATTGGCAAGTTCACTCTTCTCCTTTTCAGGGACATCTTGCAAGTCCCAAAAAGATATTACGCCCTGACTAAAGTTCAGTTGACGTTGGGATTTCAACTTGAACTTGAAATGGACCTAGTGACTTCAATTTAAGGAGATTAATTGTTTGCTTATCAGTAGGCGTCTCCACTAACAAAGTGCCGTTTAGCTAGCTTGCAACATGAGCAAGTTGACTTTGAATAATGAAAGGGGATAATCCCTTCAAGCCACCTGGATTTTCTGTCTCATTCTTTCTTTAATTACAAGATATCGCATGATATTCGGTACGATACTTGTCTGTTCCTCTACTTTTATTTTTTCTTCCCTGTCACTGAATGGTTCATTAGCTGTGTGCGCCTTCTTACTTACTTCAGTGATTTTCTCTTCATTCTGTCTCTTCTTTCTACGCTGTTCTTTCTGCGACGGCGACTTATTATTAGTAGGTGGTGGAGCCATGATGAATGAAAGCCGTAAATGCCCACACTTCTCCGTCTTCGTTCTGAGGAGCCAACGAGGCTACAGGGTACTACACTCATCACCAGGGAGTACGCCAGGAATGTAGTCGAAGGGGGGTGTCTAAAGTTATTGGGGGGGTGTAATTCATATTCAGTTATACACTATACTATACAGTCATCCATTATAATTATCTTACCATGTATGCATGCATGTGCGCGCCCGCGCGTTTCTGTTTGTAATACTTTTCAAAATAAGAATTGTGCATAACCACATAAGGACAATGTGTGTAAATAGTAAGCATTATTATTATTATTTAATTACTTGCGAAGAAATTAAACAACTTACTCCTCTGTCGTTATATAGGAAACTGATTTTAGACTATCATGAGTTTTGATCTTCACGCTTCGGAACATTTTCATCGAGTAGAATGAATTACCAACAGAACTATCAGCTTTCAAATGATTTTAGATATTGTTATTTATTTTTTTTATTATTGCACTTGTCTAGCTTTTGCAAGCTTTAATTTGGTAATATGGATATATATTTATTATTAAATTTTAATTACTATGAAAGAGATTATTTACCTCAACTATGTCTTTAGAGCAAAAAATATACATTTTAAATAAATGTAAGCTCTACTTTTCTCAAGCTTTCCTGGAATATATATCAAGATTACATCACAGTTGATAAAATAACTTAGTAGAGATTGTATGCACTTTTTATTCCAAAGTTCTCGGATCGATGCCCAAAGTGACCGACTTCATTGAGGCTTTCCAAACAAATGCTGAAATCAGGGCATCCACTTCCACAAATTCAATTCTTCTTAACGGCATTAAGGTGAATTGACTAATATATTGTAAAATGTCATTTTTAGTTTTTTTTTTTTTTTCGGAATGCTCAATGAGAAGCAGAAAAACATTAAAAATGCAAAATTCAACTTTTGACCAATAAGGTTATTTTCAGATTAGTCGCTAACATATATATTTCCGGAGGAACGTTTCTGGTAACTATATTTCGTTTTTCTGTCGCTACGAACCAAAGCATTGATGGACGTTTGAATAAAATTCTTTAAACTTTCACGACGAGAAAATATTACTCATGATCTCGTTTCTTTTTCAAACCATGCAGAAATTTGCCACACTGACGTTTCTAACACCTAAAATCATATCTACTAACTCAAATCCAAACTAATGGTACGACATTCCGTCGAGCGCCAAGATGTGCCAGACGGCTTTTAGCTCGGCCTGAGCCTGAGATGCTTGAATGCCATAAATAAAATAAAATTCAAACGGCTTTTCGTTGGGTAGTACATAGTCAGCGCATCGGCTCTCGTCGCAGTTGCACTTTGGCTCCCATGATACCAATTTGCTCGTTTTTGTATTCAAAGTGTCTCCCTAATATTTATCACGATACTGGATAAGTATCAAAATTCTGCTAATCGAACCCGGAACCTCCCTCACAAAGGGCGAGAGCGTTAACCATGTGGATATCCGGGAGCCAACCCAGAAACTCATCCTGACTAGACCACGGCATGCCCTCCCGTTTCGATTTTCGAACCGTATAAACTCTGAAAGAAAGTGGCGAATCATAATTAACAGAAACTGGTGAATAGTCAATGGTTTGTAATGAGTTCCAGCACGCCAAAGATTACAAGTAGTGGATGTCACTATTACCTTCATGCACGTAAAAACTTTATTTTTTATGGGACAGTCTAGTAACACTTTTGACTTCGGTCCGTCACGATTCGACCCTTTTCACTAAGTTAAAATCCACAAACACCCATGCCCCAACCAGGACTCGAACCCAGGACCTTCGAGTCGTTGCCCTAACGCCTGCATGCACGACCCGTGGCTATTAAAATATAAAATTTAATGAAATATTAAAATTTTCAAAAATCCCGATTGCTTGATGAAATGTTGACTACCGCAGTCTCTCTTATCTTTACTCTTCGAATTTCAAATATTGTCAGTTCCAATATAAATAAGAGAAAGCGCACGCAGGGCTTCGGTGCTAATCATTTCATCTGGGAGTAGAGTTAAATAAAAAATCGGAAAAACTATGTAGCCAGTGTCATACTATCTTGACTAAGGAAAATTTTTCAGGACTCTTTTTTATCTTTAGCGACAACGTAACACGTTCAGGATAACAAAAAGAAATCTCTTTTAATTATTGTCTGTCTGTATGTGTGTTTGTGCTAGTCTGTACGTCACGAGTTTTAGTACCGAAGTCTGGCACAAATGAGTGAGTGTTTGAATGATACCTTATTTAACTGGCACCTAAATAGTGAAACATGACTGTCTCCAGCCACTTGTGGTCTGTCTGTACACAGACTTCCGAAGATTTATTTTTTTCGGGTATCTCCATATACAACTCGGAGACTATTTTACATTGGAGCTTAGCAACAACAACAAGCATGAACAAGGGGAAAGGAAATTGGACGGAAACGGACATAGTCTTGAAATAACATATGATCCCGGCATTTGCCTGATAAGACTTGAAAACTTCAGTCAGGATGGCCGTCTCCAGGAATGGAATCCTGGACCTCCGGAATGCGAAGCCAGCTCCAAAGCATTGAGCCGCGGGCGCTCGGTGTTTCATTTCATATCGCTTTTGTTTCACAAAATGTTCGTTAGCGTTGACAGATGAATTTTACCTGTTTTCTTTTGAATGAATGAGAGTATGATGAAATCAAACCCTGAAAAACACAGAGTTAGGTATTAGAAAGGTCGTCGCATCCAGTTTGTAAACATTGTTACTTTTATTTCCATTTATTTAGTTATGAAGCAAAGATTCACTTAAATTAGAAAAATAAATGCATATGAAAAATAAATGCTCCTAAACTTAGTTCCTTTGTTTCAATAATTCTCCTCTTTATTGTGAGGCGTTCCACCTTTTCCACTGTGCACACAAAACAACTTAATAGATAATGAGTGCATCTGAAGTGAGTCTAGCATCTCTGCACTCTAACACTGCAGGGGGCAGCCACCAAACAGATGCTTTCATACGGGGATGTTTATTGTTTCCTGCCTCATTTCTTTTGCTGCTGATGGATTTTTGCGAGGTGACAAAGGAATGTAGCCCAAAAGAAGCTATTTCTTCGGAATAAATGCAAAACTACTACCAAGATTTGATTGTGTATTGCCATAACTTCCGTCTTCGTAAATCGAAATTCCAGGAATTTCTCACCATTAAATGTCGCGAAAGAACACCCCTCTTAGGGGGGGTGTTCAGAAATTTTCCTTAGGGGGGTGTTGTCGAAGTCTAGGGAGGGTGTTACGGGGTGTCGGGGGGTGTAGCGTACTCCCTGCTCATCACTCTTGTCAGCAAGCTAGAAATCGAGGCGAAGTCCAATGACTTTGCGTCGAAATCACTTGCACTCCCAACTGATGGATACTTGGGACACCCACAACCCCCAGTGTTGGCGAGACCAAAGGTCCGAAGAGCTCCCCAATGGCGCACTTCCCAGTCTCAACGAGCTAGACCATCCAAGAATCTGCTACTAAGAGCTAGACTCTATCCAGTGGTTCTGCCCCCTTTCCTCGGGTTCCAGGGGCCAGCGTCAATGCAAGTATATCCTGGCATATCTTTTGTCATTGTGTGGAGATCCAAGTCGCAGCACAAGAGGAGATGAAATAATGAATCATCTGTGGATGAATAATGAGGTGAAAGTAAATGAAACACCTCTCTGCTGGTCCTTCTTTCAAGCAGCGTAGGGCTGATTGCAACCAGCATAAGCCGGCTGGACGATGGGGTTGCCAATTCCCTACGCCGTATACGAGCAGCGATGATCTGCTGCTGAGGCTATGTAATGATGCATCACGTTACGGTCCGTAGACCTGCGATGAGGTCGCCAATCCCTTACGCAAGTGGGAAGTAAAAATTCTCAACAGAGAAGCACTCTGGCCTGCTATTGGACTTCCCATAGGCAGAAACGATGTTCGCAGCTACCAGGGCTCATTGCAGCCAGTAAAACTGACTGGGCGATGGGGGCGCCACTTTCCGACTCCAGGGTGAACATAGGAGAAGCAAGAAGTGTAAAGGTAATGAGCAATAAAGAAAGATACAATGTAGTGATGCAGAAATTGCGGAAGATCATTTCCCGCTGTGCAAGCCACCTAACTAAATAATAATTATATCTGATACTACTGACATTTCATCAAGATAAAGGCAAGCCGGTGGTGGTGACTTATTTCGTTCTGTCGTTGACACAATTTCATTCTTAGTTAATATTTATCTACATAAAGTGAGGCAAACCTGTTCAACGGGTTATTGCGCCGCAGACTTGGTTTATACAGGATGGTAGATTAATGAGTACAAAAAATTAAATTTGAATTCATTGTCGGTTCGTCAGTCCCATTGAAACATCCCTTGCGCACGCTTTGCAGAGTATTAAACATGCATTTCTGAATAGAACATTTACTTCTTTGATTGTGAGGTTTCAAGCCGCACTCTCTACGTTAGATAGTTTTTTAAATTTGATGTGGTGTTCTGCCCAAATGCTGGTCTTTGACCCGAAGGTTCCTGGACAAGGTGAACCCATGGTGATTAGCCATTGCATTCCATGGGATGATGTCCAAAGGACGGGACCTACAGTATAACGAGGGATCCGAACCTTTTGTACCCACCGGGAATCGAACCCGGGGCCCCTTGATTAAAATTCGACGAGTCGAGCTTATCCACTCATCCACCGGGAATACGGGGACACTTTTTAAAAATAGGTCTCTGAAATTCATTTTCCCACACTTTCGGCACATTTTTTTCTCCAAAACTAGTGCTACTTGACCAATATTCAAGAGAACTTTTTCTTGTTTGTCCCTCTTGAGGTCGAAGTATACACTCGATAAAATGACCTTTACTCATGCTTTACACTATATAAAATAACACGTAGATGTGTTTTATACTGTATAAAGACAAAATGAATTAAGTAACAAAACAATTAATAAAAACGTAAACAGGACGCAATTTTAATGCAAGGCTGAACTTCACTTGGTAGGACTACCAGGTATTTTCGTTACAATCTGCCAAAGTCAAATGAACGGACAGGAAAATATTCAGATAATGAAGAGAGAGAGAGAGAAAAAGTTGGTTTTCAAAAATATTGGTTGCTCATATTGCGGCAAGCTGGCAGTACTAGAATGTTGAATAAGTGAATACAAGGATGAGGTGTCAACAGTGCTTCCAGCTACAGTAAGACGTAGTGATTTTATTGTACCATTTGAAATTGTAGTTTATAGATTTTGTTTCACTCTCGAGCTAAGTAACAAACCACAGATGCCAGCCTTAGATATATAAGCTGCAAATCTTGAGGCATTCCGTCTCAACTCAGGTACTTGGTGTAAATTCACCAACTCTGAATGTTTTTGAAATAAGAAAAAGAAAACACGGTAGTTACTCCGACTAAAGATATGATTGCTCCTGAAGAAAATTTACTAGAAAAAAATTCTCACTGACACTTCCGAAATTAGCTGCCCTGGGCCAATATAAATAAAACACACTTCATTGTTTCAAATGATTGTTGTTAAAATCTATAATACCGAGAGACTTGCATTTTTTTTAATCTTAAAGCACTTAAATCACTTTTATTCAACGTATATGGAAAACCTATTGTTGTTCAGAAAGACGAGAAAAACATACTTAGAGAATTCTGAGGTATTGGTTCTGCCCGAGGATTCTGGGCAAAATCGGACAAGGGTGCCGGCAGAACGCGGTGCTCTAGAAATGAATAATGACGAATTCGAACGAAACTTTCACAGGTTTATCGCGAGGTCTACTGTTCGAAGAACCTTGATACTAGTAATACTTTCTTCTTCTTATCTGATTTTGAGTTCTAACTCTGAGAGCAGTGATATAACATATTGTCATAAATATTTCAATTTCTTTCTGGACACCTTCCTAAGACTCGAAATCGATGAACTAATTAACCGAGCGTAGTGAGGTCTCCTAGTTGACTCAACTGGCATTTATGTTGTCTGTCTCTGTGTGTATCTGTATGTCTCACAATATAATTGCCGAACGCGTGAACCAATTTGAAACTTTCATATATACTGTTTATTTGCTCAAAGGACAGATCAAGTTCGTTGGGGAAGAAAATCGGACAAGGGGGGAAGGCGTTAAAACGCTCCCTAAAATTGCAAACAAAGATAAAAATGAAGAAAACTATTATTAAATGGACTGTTTTCTGTTATAAGAGCTTTATAAATTTACAAACATACTCCGGGGATTGCGGGCTATTTGTTGGCGGGGGGGACAAAATCGGACAAGGATTTAGCCAAAAATGAAAAAGGGGTGCTCTAGAATCGGGAGGTCCACAGTTGGAAGAATCTTTACAATAGTGATATTCTCCAACCTTATTGCCTGTGTTCAATCAATAACACAACACTAATAGCGGATAAGCAGTTAAAATTCAGTTATTAAATTACTATACAGATGTTAGTTCATTAATGTAAGATATGTCAGTGAACAGCTTTGTACACTAATGAGAGTAATATATTACCGTATTTATTGTTAAATACCATACCATTATGTTAAATTACACAAGGAACATTTACTGTAAATCAAATCATATAATGTAATACGTATATACGGGAAATTAAAGTTGTATTTGCTTATATTCAGTGAAAATACTGATTTTCCGTGACACGTGTGGGTATCGAGCGGATGTACTCCTTACTACACCAAGCTATTTCCACCAGTCAGTCAAACATTTTTTCTAAACTGTTAAAACGCATATGGAACACAACAAGCAAAATACCTCTTTCTCTTCATCTGTTGCCCAGCCTATTTTTGTTATTTTACACACAAACAAAAACAGATAGAAAGAAAAAAAGAAAAGAACACGCCAACCAGAAACAACAGTTTAATATATAAATAGTTTGCAATTCATTTCCATCTTAATGTTACCTTTTTCTTATCTCTTTTTTGTAGTTCTTTTTCTTCCGTCCAGATGGAAGCACAGGTAGTAGTATCTAAGCGTATATCAGGGGATTTTAATAATTCATGAGGGAGCTCCCTGACAGCGATGGAAATGGAAAGGATAATACATTATGTATGTATGTATATATATCTTGACACGCACATATAAAACAGGATGAATTAACATAACGAAGAAAATGAAAGATAAATTGGTTTTGTTAGATTACACCCATCTTTGCATGCCAGTTCTTTTTGTCTTTTCAACACAGAGGAACCATGAATATACAATGATA